>WAAF01021091.1:70546-90349 GCA_013400475.1 Tricholaema leucomelas
TGGGAGGTGTCCCTGCCTGTGGCAGGGGGTTGGAGCTGGATGATCCTTGAGGTCCCTTCCAACCTAAACCATTCTATGATTCTATGATTCTATGATTCTCATAGCTCCCTTTAAGTGCTGGAAAGCCACATATGTTGGGACTGGGTGGCAGAGTCTGGTGCTCTAACACATCTTTAACCACGATTCAGAAGTTGTAACTTACATCTAGTGACAAAACTTTCACGTCTAGGCAAGAAGTGAGTGGAACACTTTATCTCCTTGCAGCAGATACCCTATAAATCAAGCCTTAGTTTTCCTCCCCGAAGCGTGCACCAGGCATCATGTCCACCAAGCAGTAATTCATCTAATCTTGCAGCCATAGAGCAGAGCCATGTTGATAGCTGTCTCAGCACCAAGAGATAAAAACGTCAAGAGTTTCTCCTCAAGTAGAAGCAATGCTTCAGTTGCAACTCTGGAAACAATGTTACCACCATCAAGACTTCAGGAGAGCTGAGGTGATTCCACAGAATTGCTTGTGCACAAAAGGAGAGGCTTTTGAAGGCAAGCGAACTGAGAGCTTCTTTCTTAACCTGTCAACTGCCTTACAAATAGCTCCTGAGAGTTGTGTTCAAGTTCAGCTGAGCTCTCTCTGCTGCCTGCTGTGGGAGAAGGCTTCACATGCACTGTGAGTGCTGCCCAGATCTTTCAGAACATTCAACAGGTGGGAAGTGTTCAGGCCTGGGGTCTAGGTGGTCATAGAATTATAAAGTCAACCAGGTTGGAAGAGAACTCCAAGATCATCCAGTCCAGCCTAGCACCTAGCCATATTCAGTCAACTAGACCATGGCACTAAGTGCCTCAGCCAGGCTTTGCTTGAATACCTCCAGGGACAGCAAATCCACCACCTCTCTGGGCAGCCCATTCCAATGCCAATCACTCTCTCTGGCAATAACTTCCTCCTAACATCCAGCCTAGACCTCTCCTAGCTCATCTTGAGACTGTGGCCCCTTGTTCTGTTCCTGGTTGCAGCCCATTCCATGATATAAACTACAGACTTCTCATGTCAAAGCAAGATCGTGGCATAGTCATCCTCATTGTGTTTACTGTGCCCAATTTCTGCACAAATCCCAGGCACACAAGATGGAGAAACACCTTGGTATGGTCTGGCTGGGGAGGAAGAAGAAGGCTCACTGCTGAGGGGATGTTTAGATGGTGACCTTGGAAAGGAGACTTACAATCTGTTGGGTGGTGATCACAGTCTTCATCCCTGCCCTTCATGGAGTTGATGAGGAACTGGGGAGCCCAGGAGGCTAAAGAAAAGTTGCCAACTTGAGGAGACTGATGGGGGTGGGATTTGATGAGTTTGCAAGAGCAATGCAACAAAAGGAGACTTGAGCTCGTAAGCAAAAGGTTGCATTTTGTTTCTTATTTCTCTAACATAAACCCACTACAGACAACTACAAAAGGACCCCACAGCAGCAATTCTGCACCTCACTCTAACTGAAATTACTGGGAAATAGGCATCAAGCAGCTAAATGAAATCCTGCTCATAACGCATTCAGTGCCTATTAAAAAGACAAACACATGAAATGTCACAGAACCTCTGAAATAACTGATTGATGATTGTCAATCAGAAATGGAATTCACTCCATCATATTGGAACGTGTCCAGAGAAGGGCAACAAAGCTGGTGAGGGGCCTGGAACACAAACCCTATGAGGAGAGGCTGAGGGAGCTGGGGCTGTGCAGCCTGGAGGAGAGGAGGCTCAGGGGTGACCTCATTGCTGTCTACAACTACCTGAAGGCAGGCTGTAGCCAGGTGGAGGTTGGTCTCTTCTCTCAGGCAACCAGCAATAGAACAAGGGGACACAGTCTCAAATTGTGCCAAGGGACACAGCTTGAGTTCTTGCCAGAGAGAGTGATTGGCATTGGAATGGGCTGCCCAGGGAGGTGGTGGAGACACCATCCCTGGAGGTGTTGAAGAAAAGCCTGGCTGAGGCACTTAGTGCCATGGTCTGGTTGATTGGACAGGGCTGGGTGCTAATTTGGAGTGGATGATCTTGGAGGTCTCTTCCAACCTGGTTGATTCTATGATTCTATGATTTGGTTAGAGATCTGTGTCCTGGATCTGACATTGGCTACATTATATTAATGTTTCTCTTTTTCTTTTTCAGAGATCATGCCTCCAGGGAATCTGAGTCATATATAAATCAACCTGACTTACATTTCAATTTTCTTTTTATTAAATTGGACAACTACTGGAAGTCAGAGTTTTAGGAGAGAGCTATCAAATTAATGCAAGGCTTGAATTATTCTTATACTGCAAACCAGTGCGAAGGGGTAAAATTCCCTTTGACTGGCAGCCAACAGCCACTTAAATTAAGGAAAAATCAACTCCTTTGCCACTTTCAAAAAAGTCAACATCTTTGTCTGAGTTATAAATTAGGGATGTGGAGCTTAGACCAAAAATACAGACAAAACCAGATCTGGATCTCCCCTTTTGATGCAGAGGACTGAACTCTGTTATTCCTACTTTTATGTGGTTTACAAAACAATGTTGAAAAGCATCCCTGCTTAAATAACTTCAGTGCTTAGTAGAATATTAACAACACTGTGTCCAGTTCTGGGCTCCTCAATTCAAGAGAGATGTTGAAGTGCTGGAACATGTCCAGAGAAGGGTGACAAAGCTGGTGAGGGGCCTGGAACACAAACTCTATGAGGAGAGGCTGAGGGTGTTTAGTCTGGAGAAGAGGAGGCTCAGGGGGGACCTCATTGCTGTCTACAACTACATGAAGTGAGGTTGTAGCCAGGCGGGGGTCAGTCTCTTCTCTCAGGCAACCAGCAACAGAACAAGGGGACACAGTCTCAAGTTGAGCCAGGGGAGGTCTAGACTGGATGTTAGGAGGAAGTTGTTGCCAGAGAGAGTGATTGGCATTGGAATGGGCTGCCCAGGGAGGTGGTGGAGTCACCATCCCTGAAGGTGTTGAATAAAATCCTGGCTGAGGCACTTAGTGCCATGGTCTCATTGCTTGGCTAGGGCTGGATGCTAGGTTGGACTGGATGATCTTGGAGTTCTCTTCCAACCTGGTTGATTCTATGAGTCTATGATTCAACCCTGGAAGCCCTTGGTACTCTAATTTAGGCTTTGTAGTTGTTGTTGTTGGCTTGCTTACACTAAAACTCCAGCCTTAAAGTAATGGTGGGTTTGCTCTCTATTGAAGGAATGTGTGATCTTCTGTCTTAATGGGAACTGGTGCATGTATTGTCTCAAGTCATTTTAATTTTAATTCAATTATGATGGCTGTAAAATTTTTATATATATATATATAATTTTATTTTAATTTCATTATAATAGTCATTAGCAGCCCTGTAGGTAATATTTCCTATGAGTAGGTTTCAAAGCATCTCACAAAGGGAGTAAACATATAATTAGCACTGTTTCACAAATGGGCAAACTGAGTCAGGAGCTGTCTTGGACAGAAGAAAGCAAGAGGTTGTCACCAGACACTGCACCTCAGTCCTGAGTGCAGCTCCATGCACAGGCCCTAGGGTCAGTTGGATGTTCTGGCACATTTCTGACAGCATCAGCTAAGCTGTGTGCTTGAGAGCTGTAACTTCTTTTTTCAGACACTCTTCTCCCTGCTTCTACCCTATAAAGTCCTACCCATTACCCACCACAAAACCAACCAACCAAACACATTAGGCAACACATGCTAATTATTATTGTGGCAAACCTTCCTATCTTCAGCAGTCAAACAAGACACTGTCATGGAAGTCTTATACACCTTTAGTCATCCCTCTGGCTGTTAAAAAATACTTTTGAAGAGACTAACTCAGTTTAAACCTCTTAAGGCTTCACCTCTCAAAACCAGTGTCCCACTTGCAAGCCCCTGGCTACTGGGCCACGTTCTGCAATCCTTCCTGGCCCCATTCCTACAGCTGCTGCTTAGTCATACAGACAGACACATCAAAAGCTCATGGTTATTTTCTGCCAGATCATCATACCAAACAGATAAGTGGATCTGGATTGCTGGAAGAAATGTGTGGGTGGGAAATTAATCCTTCCTTAATTTGCTCTCAGGAACTCCCGAGCTGTAATATAACTCTATGCCAAGCATTAGACCTTAAGAAAGCAGAAATATGTACCTAAACCACAATGTGAACCAAAAAAGTATAAGAAAAGGTGTGTTTATGAAGAAAAGTAGAAGTTGTAAAAGGAAAGATTAGTAAGAATAAAATATACAAAAAAGAAGCAGAAAAATAAAAGGTAAAGGGCTTGGGAACAGTGTGGCCAGTAGGACAACAGAGGTTAGTAGGCTCCAGTACTCAGTACTGGTCAGGCCACAGCTTGAGCACTGTGTCCAGTTCTGGGCTCCTCANGTTGGCAGAGAGAGTGATTGGCATTGGAATGGGCTGCCCAGGGAGGTGGTGGAGTCTCTGTCCCTGGAGGTATTCAAGCAAAGCCTGGATGAGGCACTTAGTGCCATGGTCTAGTTGACTCGATAGGGCTGGGTGCTAGGTTGGACTGGATGATCTTGGAAGCCTCTTCCAACCTGGTTGATTCTATGATTCTATAACCATGTCAGTGACTGATCTTCCTGACCTATGTGTTGTTGATGATCATTTCTGTCATTATAATACCCCCAAAAAGATGGAAATAGTTGGGTTTTTCCTTTACTTTTTAAAACAGATCACATTTTGCCCCCCACACTGCTGAAATGACAGTGCATTCTCTGGAGGAGAGGAGAGGCATAGTTCAAACAGATTGAAAAGGAATGGGATAAGGTAGGCATCTATCTGAACAAATAATGCATATACTGGCAGGAGAGGTGAAATTACACTGAAAAGTTGGCATGTTTGTAAAATTTCCTTCCCAGTTTGTGCCAGCAGAACTCTCATGTAGCTTTTGAACCTGTGATAACCCTCATGTGTCTGTGATAGGGTCTTTTTATCCATGCAACAATCTCTTCTGCTGCCTTGAAGATTGTCCCTGTCCCCATGTTGAAGGGAGAGTGGATGCAGGCACAGCAAGTAAGGTTTGAACTGTGACCTGGAACTTCAAAGTAATTTTCATTATTCCAGGAAGATGAGAACTGGGGGAGAGATGCTTCAGGACTTTTTCCTCAAAGACTTACAACACAGAGTATTGCACTGAGTACAGGATCCCTAGATTTGAATCCTGGCTTGCTGGGTGACTTTGGATGAAACCTGTAACAATCTCAGCTTCCCCCTCATGCACAGGAGACTGTCCAGGCACCTTTTGTTGAGCACTCCAAGATCCACTCTTGAAAAAGACATATATGTTGTTATTGTCCTTCCTTAGCACTTCTGGGTTATCTGTAATAGGTGGTTCCTGTCCCAATAGGCTTTGAACCAAAAAGAGTATATTTAAGTTATAAGTGTGGCAACATGACATGAGAGGAAGAGGAAAAGGGGAGGGGAAGGCAGGAGGGAACAGCAGAGGAGAATACTGTCATAGTTAAAGACACCAGTGCCTAGAAGTGGGAGGATGAGTAAAGCATACTCCGCAGTCAAGACCCCCTGTTAAACCAGTCACAACCTCGCTCCAACCAGGAACTACTCTGAGGCTTCCTCAGCTATTCCTGTGCTACTTCCCATGGACACACTAGTTCTCATCAAAGAGAGCCAGAACTTCCCTCTCATTGGAGGTTTGTCATTGCCTAACCGTGGTGAAGAGTTCAAAGAGGTCAGCTTGTGCACTCTCCTCATCTAAGACCACAGGAAGGGACTTGAGGAGAGGGACTTCAGGGTTCTGGTGGATGAGAAGCTCAACATGAGCCAGCAGTGTGCACTTGCAGCCCAGAAAGACAACCAGATCCTGGCCAGAAGTTTGGCCAGCAGGTCAAGGGAGGTGATTCTCCCCCTCTACTCTGCTCTGCTGAGACCACACCTGGAGTACTGCACCCAGTTTTGGAGCCTCTATTACAAGAGGGATGTGGAGATGCTGGAGCGTGTCCAGAGAAGGGCCACGAGGATGCTCAGAGGGCTGGATCAGCTCTGCTATGAGGACAGACTGAGAGAGTTGGGGCTGTCCAGTCTGGAGAAGAGGAAGCTCTGAAGTGACCTTCTTGTGGCCTTCCAGCATCTGAAGGAGGCCTACAAAAAAGCTGGGGAGGGACTTTTGAGGCTATGAGGGAGTGACAGGACTAGGGGGAATGGAGCAAAGCTGGAGGTGATGAGATTCAGCCTGGATGTGAGGAGGAAGTTGTTGAGCATGAGAGTGGTGAGAGCCTGGAAGGGGTTTCCCAGGGTTGAGGGGTTTCCCAGGGTTGAGGCCCCATCCCTGAAGGGGTCTAAGGCCAGGCTGGATGAGGCTGTGGCCAGCCTGATCTAGGGTAGGGTGTCCCTGCTTATGGCAGGGAGGTTGGAACTGGATGATCCTTGTGGTCCCTTCCAACCCTGACTGATTCTATGATTCTATAAACAGAAAGTGAAAGGTACAGGAGAAACTCAGCACAAACCAGCAAGAGGAGTGAGGGATGGCACATGGGTCTGTCGTGATGATGTGGCATGAAAAAGATACCAGCACAACTTGGAGATGATCTTCCTGGTGGAGAGGATGTGGATGATGGTACAAAGCAAGGCTGGGGTAAAGCACGCTTGCACGCATGAGAGAGTGTGAGACTACAGAGGAAACATGACCTAGAGACAAGAAAAGAATCCAGAGACAGAGCAAAGAACCACGACAGGACAAGAGCAAGAGTGTTCATGTGTAATCAGAAGAGAAACTCTCCCTGTGGCAATATTAAATAGTTAAAGGAGTCTGAACATTACATGACATTATTGCTGGCTCACTTTCACTGTAGCAATTACCAAACAAACTCAGCTTTATTAAACACAAAGAGATGCACACTCAAGCAGCCTATGAAGACCCTGTCAGCTTCCAGCTCTCACTTGCAGTCATCCCTGGGTTAACAGGCTCTGGGGAGCTTTTGGTCTAAGCACAATTTTATCATCACCCCAGGGACCAAATAATCTGGGATCAGTGCTGTTCCACTCCCATCATTGCTGTTGGATGTTGCTTTCATCACAGCTTAGAGGACTATTTGCAAAAGTGAAGAGAAGAAATAATGCTAGAAACAAAGAAAACAAGCATGGGAGGGGTATTAGAAGCTGGTTTAGCTCTCCTTTAGGATTTTGCCAAAGCTTGTGATGGAAGTGGTGTTGCCAGTTTGCCCACTCTACAGAAACCTGTAATGAGACCAGAGGCCCAGAATCTTTAAAGCAAAAGCCCAGGGCCACACAACCCCAATGGAAGTCAAGGAGCTAAATTCTCACACAAGGATAAATCAGAAAGCACTCTTAAAAACAATGAAGAGACCCTGTTTTATAGTGGCTGGAGGGCTACCTGGGAAGTGCATCCAGGGCTATGCCCTAAGGAAAAGGCTGAGCTCCAGCAAATTAGATAAGGGAAGCTATGGGCATCTCTGGGATGTGTGGGAAGGCTCAGAGACCCATTGTGGATTCCTATTTGCCTGGTGCTGGGAAGAAGGAAGAAAAAAGAGAGAGAGAGAGAGAGAGAGAGAGAGAAAAGAAACAAAATTAACAGTTTTTCCTAAAGTAAGTGCAAGAGTCAGGGTCAGGACAGAAGGTCCTGCCCAGCCCTTTCTCAGCTCTCTGCTCTCCCTAAGATCATGTGGCAAATCTCCAGAGGAAACTTCCTCTGGAGATTGTAAGTGTAAGATGAGTGTAAATGCTTTATCTCTGCTGGCTTTGGGTGGTGATGGTGATATTGCAGATTTGAAACAGCTGAAGCTCTAGCTTCTCTGAGCCCAGAATGGTGTGACCTGAGAATAAAGCACCATCCCAAAGAGGAGTGTGCCTCGGTGAACTGTACGGAGACAAGCAGCCTAACAGGTGAAGGCTGTCTTGAGAAATCTGATTTTCTGCAGTGCTTATGTCACTTGCATTTGCTATTCTTCATCCATTCCTAAAATCCAGGTCCCAGGATGTCTCTGTGCTACTTCTAGCTAATGGGAAGCCTGTGTGTCTCACCCAGATGCTATTAATTCCAAGCAAATACACTTGTTAGCTTTCTCTACTTACCCTCTTTGTGTTCTTACATAAAAAATGACTCAAAAAAAGTATTTCCTGGAACAGTCCTGGACAGCCTGTTTACCGTCTTAAATTGAACACCCATCACAGACTCTCTCTCTGCCATAACCACTCAATATTTCAGGGCCAAAGAACTCACATTAAGTAGAGAAGATTTGCACGATGTGTCTCCAAGACAGAGGAGCCTTTTCAAAGGTTAAATGCTGGGGTCTGCAGCACTCTCTGTCTTGGCTGGAGGCTGAAACACTGCAGGCAGGAGCGTAAGACAAGTGCTCTGCAGCAGCCCTCGGCAGGCACAGGGACTGCTTGCTGAGCAAGGGCTTTGGGAACTGGAAGCCAGTAGAAATGGGAGCAGTCCTGGATGATTGGAACAATTGGTGTTTTTTCTTCTTTCTTTTTTTTTCTTCTTTCTTCTTCTTCCNTCTTTTTCTGATTTCTTTTTCTTCTTCTTTCCTTCTTTTTTTTTCTGTTTCTTTTTCTTTTTTTTTCTTTTTCTTTTTCTCCATAGAACTTTTCCAGTCTGCAGCAAAACCACCTTTCTTATTTTGGCTCAAGGTGATGTCTTATTTTTTTCTTCCTTTTCTCCAAGTTCCATTACTGCCGGATAGGAGGATTCAGGATGGAAAATAAGAGAAGGAGAGACAGCCGCACTAACTTTAAATGAGTGAAAAAAATGTGAATGAGGAAGCTCTTGCCAGAGAGAGTGATTTGCCCATTGGAATGGGCTGCCCAGGGAGGTGGTGGAGTCACCGTCCCTGAGGGTGTTCAAGAAAAGCCTGGATGAGGCACTTAGTGCCATGGTCTAGTTGACTGGATAGGGCTGGGTGCTAGGTTGGACTGGATGATCTTGGAGGTCTCTTCCAACCTGGTTGATTCTATGATTCTACATAAAGCCAAAATTAGGTTGTGCTGAAAAATTGAGAGTGCTGAAAATGCATTGTGCTGGTTTGAGGCTATTTCTTACTAAAAGAAATTAAATCCTTTAGCTGTGAGAAGAAAGAAAAGAAAACAACATGTGTCCTATATCACCCATTCTTCTGCTGAGAAATGTAACTAGTCAAAATATAGATAAAACGAGCACTTCACACACACACACTGCTCAGCTCTTCAGGCTGTGCCTTCTTTCTGGCAATCTGGTCTCTGGCTGATTCTGCCTTTAACTCTCTAATCCACCTAACCCCTTTTCCCTCTAACATCCTTGTCATCTCTTTTTGACATCTCACCTCAGATCTCCACATTTATCATGTGAGGTATATGTGGGCTGATCTGGTTATTTCTGAAGGGAGAGAAAGAGGGAGGGGAAAGGGGGTTTGGGTCGGGAGCCCTCCTGGGGACTTTGATTGTTTCTGGGAGGGGTATTGTGTTTCTCTGTTAAAGTTGTATCTAACTGTATATATTTGTGTATATCTGCTTGTATATTTTGCTAAGCTGTAAATATAGCTTCATTCCTTCATTTCCAGCCATATGAGTCTAGTCTGGGTGATTTTCTTAAGTGTGGGGGGGCAGGTAACTCCCAAACCATCACACACATAAATAGCCAGAGCTACCTCTTATTTCAACATCACTGCTCACTAACAATATTTCAGGTTCTCATCAAAATTTGCCATCCAGATTCCCATAACCCAGAAGGTCCCTGGGGATGGACTGCTTCAAGGTCAGAGAGATGGGATAGGGGATACTTGGAAACACAAGATATTCCTTGCTTTGTACAGCTGCAGCATTACCCATGGCTTCAGCCCCAGTCTGGACAGTGAACCCTTGGTGGTGGTGGTAGTGGCTAAGCAGCAGGGTGGCCTGGCTGAGGATTCAAGTCCCAGAAACAAACAGTCTCCAGGCTGGTGGAGGTGATACCACCTTCATCCATGCAGGGCAGAGTGAGCCCTGGGAATAGCAGTGAGTGAGTTTGGAGGCAGCATGTGATTGCTCGCAGCATGGTATTTCATTAGAGACATCTAAATAGGCTAGTGAGCAGCAGGACTTTCCAATCAGCCCACTCCTGGGTAGGCTTGTGAAGTCTTTTGTTTCCCTTGGCATTGATTATCTATGGCTGTACTAGGAATGTTATAAAAGCAAACCTTTGGAGGTGAGGACCTGCACTGAGTCCCTTTTGAAGAGGAGATTTAGGGCAGTTTTGTGCAATGACATGGCAGTGAACCTAGTGGGCTAGTATCATGATACAGCATGGCATGTACTACACAGAGAGGAGCCCTGAGACACCTGCTGCCTCCAGCAAGGGTTGCACAACCCACCTTCTCTGAGGGACCCTCCCCGTGGGTATAGCAGTGTTACAACCCAGCTATACAGCTTCTGATCCTATAGCCTGCAAGCTCATTCAAGATCTTCATAACATCTGTCATACAGATGTGCATCTGCTTTTGGCCACCAGCACAGTGCAGGGCTTGCAAAGCTGAGTGGGGCAGTGCCTGAGTTCCTGCTTTTCACCAATAATCTGAGAACTTTAAGAACACATACTTTGCAGGGCAGTTTGGAGGCAAAGTCCATCAAAAGTTATAGCTCTTCTAATGGCATTGTTTTCAGAGACAGTTCAATGGAATATCAGACATTTGCCTAGCAGGCACAAGCTCCTACAGCTGATTTGTGTGCCCTGGTCCTGAGAACTGGTGGTGTTTTCCAGCTGTACAAGTAATGTGAACATTTTTGCTGTGGGGTTAGCAGATGCCACCTGAAATCCCTATAGATCCACTGCTAAAGTGGAAGAGGATATCCCTGCCTGAAATGCCTTTCCATTTTGGTGCTTCCCTGTCGCTAATGTGTCCCTCACCCAGTAATCAAATTGCCCTTTTGCCAGAGTTCACAGGTGAGCCTGTGAACCGTTCAAATCCCTCTTGCACCATGAATCAAGCACACAACTGTCTGATCTGTCTCCTGCTGGACTTAGCCTTGCCCATGGTTTGGCATACAGCAGAGTCAGGCTACTCAGAGCATCAAACCAGTCACCCAGCACTGCTCCTTAATCATCACCCAACAAAGCAGATTAATGCCTCACTCTCCCTCATCCCCTCTGTGCTCTCCACAGTAATAGCTTCTGGGCAGCTGACTTCAGCATAATGCAGTGATCCAAGCGTAAGCAGCCACAGCAGGGTTTTACTGGAAGACAGTCTCTCACAATTCATTATTTATAGCAGTGCTTTATGATTAAACCTGAAGCCATTAGAATGCTGAAAGCTCACTCTGGTACAATGTCAGCTTACTCAGATGTACTTGGGCATGGCCATACCAAAAAAAACCCCACTGCACTGTCCATTGGATGCATAGTGAAAGGCAAAGCAAGTGAAAAAAGTGATGGTGTAATGCTGAATGGATTGATTCTGATCTTGTGGGAAGGCACCACAATTTGTGTGGGTAGTGCTGGGGCTGCTTGCTTGGGCCAGCTTGTCTGCACAGACCTGACCAGAGATGTGACAGCATCCTACTTCTCTCTGGTGAGGTGTAACAAGTCCCTCTGGTACATCCACACCCTGGTGTCCCCCACAAACATCAGTCCCAGCAGAGAGCTCTGCAACCGTCCATGCCTCCATCTCTGCAACCCTCTATCTCTTCAGCACTGCCAGATACATACGGAGGTGTGCCAGATCCTAACACTTAATTCTTCTGCTGCTGATGCACATAGAGAGATGTCATCACAAGTGAGTCTGAGGAACCTCCTTATAAAATTGTCAGTCATAACCAGCAACTACAGCAAATATTCAGGCAGCAGTATCGGTAATATCTAGAGCATCTAGAATGCGTCTAAGTCGTGGCCAGTACAACTCCTTGGTGGTTTGGGTACTGATGATCATGCTCCCTTGAGAGATGATGCTTAAGTGTGACTACAAAATGAAACATCCATCCCAGAATGCCTCTGCTTGGTCATTACACTACCACCACTTCATGGCACAATCTATGCTACAGTTTGGTCTGTGTGCTCATAGAGGGGTGGTGGCAGGGGTCAAAAATCCTATTTGGCAGCTCTTCAGCAGCCTGTGCTGGCCGTTGAGGGACAGTTTGTCAAAGCTTTCCTCTCCTGGAAAGCTACTCTACCCACAGCAGCATCCACACAATTCTGTGGGTCAGAGACTTTTCACAAGTGAAGGAAATACTCTTAATGCAGACTGATAGAAGCTTTTCTATCCCATCCAGCACAGGGTCTCAGCTCCAAGGCAGAGCAGGGCTTTCAGCCAACATATGCTTTATTTAGGTGAAAGCAATGAAGGTCCCAGAGCAGCCTTGTAAAATAAGCCTCTCCAAGCCTTCATGCACGACTGCTCTCAGCCTCAGTGAGTTGGAGGCACCAGAAGATTCCTTATCCTACTCCACAGTGCTGCTAGGGGGAGCTTCCTCCAGCAATGAGATGGTGATGTCAGGGCCTCCTGGTGGAGCTGGGAGGGGTGTGGGAGGCAAGAGGAACTACTGCTTTTCTCTCTGTCATGGTTTAACCCTGGAATGCAGCAAGCATACACATGCTGCTATGGAGAAAATTAGCTCTACTCCAGCCAAACTCAGTACATCCTCTCTCTTCTCTCCAGCATCTTGGCAAATGAGGAGAGACAACCAAGGAGAGTAGAAAGGAGGAATAGGGGAAATCTTTTAATCCCTGAGGGTACAAGAGCACACAGCTGTAGAGCAGTTACCTGACAGCTCCCAGCCATATCCTCAGCCCTACCAGGGGAGTTCATCTTCATTGTCTGCAGTAGCTCCACACTAGACATAGCAGGAACAATTTTTAAGTGTCCTTCAAAGATGTTTGCAATGATGGTCTCCAGAGCCATTCTTTTTCTGATATCCTTTGCTTTGACCCCTTCCTCACCCGGGAGTTGATCCTGAACTGTTCCGTGTGCAGATGGGGGTCAAAGGCCAGAAACTTACAAACTCAAAAAGGAGAAAAAAATATTTTCTCCACCAAATAAGGCAGAAGGGTAAAAAACTCAACATACAAATCCAACAACCCCTGCCCTGTTGGAAGCAGCTTGTCAGAGCAGTGAAATGAGGGATCTTTCTACGGCAAGCATAACACCAACAAGGAGTCTTTCTCCAAGACTGAAAAGGAGGAGTTTTAAGTCTATCATAGATTTCTCACAATCAACTTCACAGCTTAAGCTGTGGAGCTGCAAATTTTTATCTCTGCCACTTCTAGCTCAGTCCAGAGTAGAAGCTATTTCAGTCATCACCCTTGGTTTTGTTAGGTATGCCTTAGTTTATGGGCCTTAAATTTACTCCAATTTCATCAGGAACAGGATCAGGGTTAATAGGATCAGGATTAATAGGATCAGTTGCCAGTATTGGGTAGAGTCTGCTCTTACTTTTTGGAAAATCAAAGGAATTCTTCTTCCTCTGCCCAGATCCACATGCTAACAAATGTACAGAAAGGCTCACAAAAACTGAGAAGGCTGGAGATCCAAAAATGCAGAAATCATTGCACTTCTGCAGACAGTTACCGTCTTACAGAAGAAACCATACAAGCCCTGCTTCTAAGTCCTCATTCTGTCCCCCAGCACATTATTTTTTTCTCTGTGTGGACAAAAAGATGGTTTTATCTGGTTTGTTTTGGGTTTTTTTTTTTGCTATAAGCCTCTAGCTGCCCCATCACTTGGTCCCTTCCATGAAACTACAAGGGAAATCCCACCCTTGCCCAAGCACCCACTCCATAATGAATGGGTTCATTAGGCACCAGAAGCAGCTGTGCAGTGAGGATTTCATCAGTGGCTTGTCAGCCCAGGCAAAAAACACCAGCAGGTTGTAGTTGTGACATGGTGATGGCCCCTCAGAGATCAGGATGGAGCTCTGGGATTGAGGCTGTACCCAGCATGTGCCATAGGTCAATCTGGCTCTTCACACATTTAAGCCCACACTGTTTGGAGCAGAGGAGACCACAGGCTCCTTCTGACCCCATATCTGGTGTTCACTTATGGTGAATCTCCAAGCTAAAAGAAGTGGAGTTCAGTGTTGGCATGGCTGATGAAACACACCATATTTTATTTACACAACCACTTGCACAGTGGTGAACTCCTGCAGCTCAGGTTTGCATTGGTGCAAATTAGGAGTAGCAACACTGTGGTCTAGGGAGGGAAACATCTGATGAGTAACAGTTCCCTTGTTTTTCCTTATCTCACTGCTGTAACCTAGCTGCTGAAATGTAACCTCAATCCATCACTTCTGGTGGATAAATTCCTTTACCAAACTTCAGGCCTGGAGTCTGTCTGTCCTTGGCCAACAGGGTTAGGAGAGTATTTCATGTTACCTGACCTCTGACACTACTTTATGGACTCATCTACAGCTACCAGTGTTTGCAACCTTTCAACATTTTCATAGTTTTATACTTGTACTTTCCTCTGCTTGGCTGTAATATTAGTGAGAAGCAGCATCCACTTCGTTAAAATGGAAGCCTCAGGGGCACATACACAGTGGGCAATTTTTTCTGCCCTTCTGTTGGATTCTTTTGGTATAACTTTGTCTTACACCAGTCCAATGGGATCAGTCCCATGACTCACAGTCATTCCAAAATGCATTTTCAAACTGTTTTGAAAGAAGAGTGTTCCAGCTTGTTAAACAGCCACGAGATGTCAATAAATATGACAAGCATTTGCTTGTTCTAATAAACAAATCCTCATCCCATATTGTATAATTAGCTTATTTTCTATAACCCTAAACAATTTCTGGTGTTGTTTGAGGTTCATTTTGTTCTTTTAGCAAACATTCAAGCTGAAAGATGCAACAGCTGCAATCCCAGAGCATGTGCCCCAAGGCTGCATCCGGAGAAGTGTGGGCAGCAGGTCAAGGGAGGTGATTCTCCCCCTCAGCTCTGCTCTGCTGAGACCACACCTGGAGTACTGCATCCAGTTCTGGAGCCCCTATTACAAGAGGGATGTGGAGATGCTGGAGTGTGCCCAGAGAAGGGCCACAAGGATGATCAGAGGGCTGGAGCAGCTCTGCTACGAGGGCAGACTTAAAGAGTTTGGGCTGTTGAGTCTGGAGAAGAGGAGGCTCCCAGGTGACCTTTTTGTGGCCTGCCAGTATCTGAAGGGGACCTACAAAAAAAGCTGGGGAGGGACTTTTCAGGCTATCAGGGAGTGACAGGACTAGGGGGAATGGAGCAAAGCTGGAGGTGGGGAGGTTCAGCCTGGACATGAGGAGGAAGTTCTTGAGCATGAGAGTGGTGAGAGCCTGGAATGGGTTTCCCAGGGAGGTGGTTGAGGCCCCATACCTAGGAGTGTTTAAGGCCAGGCTGGATGAGGCTGTGGCCAGCCTGATCTAGGGTAGGGTGTCCCTGCTCATGGCAGGGAGGTTGGAACTGGAGGATCCTTGTGGTCCCTTCCAGCCCTAACTGATTTTATGATTCTCTGATTCAATAGCGTTTCTATGCCTTAAGCTTCCAAAATCTTGCAATTATGTGACTCAAAGACAAACACAGCCATGTTGATGATAACTGGGCATCAATTACCTCCTTTGAATGCTACTGAGCTGTAGTACAGACTAATTTGCCCAAGGATTCATTACTGAACAAAACAAAGTCATTGTGGGTTTGTTTTAGCCAGAACACAGAGTTCTGTCCACACTGTTCAGATGATTAGCTTTGTTGAGCTCAATTTTGCTGTGGTTAAACTTACTGAAGCAAAATGGAGTATGAGAGCTGGTACATTTAGAAGTAGATGAGGCATGACTTACTGTGTGTTTCAGCATCCTGAAGTTATAAGCTTGGGATATTTTAGGATATTTTTCATTTTTTCATGGGCACTTTAACATTTGGGTTTTGAAGGGAGGCTACCCCTGAAGGGAGAGGGACTACCTGAAGGGAGGCTGTAGCCAGGTGGGGTTGGTCTCTTCTCCCAGGCAAGCAGCAACAGAACAAGGGGACACAGTCTCAAGTTGAGCCAGGGGAGGTCTAGGCTGGATGTTAGGAGGAAGTCCTTGCTGGAGAGAGTGATTGGTATTGGAATGGGCTGCCCAGGGTGGAGTCGCCGTCCGTGGAGGTGTTCAAGCAAAGACTGGATGAGGCACTTAGTGTCATGGTCTAGTTGATTGGCTAGGGCTGGGTGCTAGGTTGTACTGAGTGATCTTGGAGGTCTCTTCCAACCTGGCTGATTCTATGATTCTATGTACTACCACAGGAAATACTGGATTGCATTGGAGGACACTCATCTTTTAGATTTCTGATACCAAGAGGATAAACTAGCAACAAATGGGAAGCACAGGAGAAATGATTAAAGGGGAATAATGAAGAAGTGGTTACACTCACAAACATGTGTTAGAAGGTGGCTGAGGAACAGCAGAGCATCCTTTGTTACACATGGGAACTGAAGGGTGCCCAGTGAAAAAAAAGCAAGTAGCAGATTTATGTTAAAATAAACAAAGGGAAGTGCCTGCTCACACAATGCATAACTGAATCATGACTCACTGCTGCAGGATGTTGTAGAGGCCAAAAGCCTACACAGGTTTAGACAAACTCAGGGAAAAGAAATCCATCGAGAGCTATTAAATAAGATATTCCAGAGGCTGCCAGTAGATGAGGTGGCCTAAGCAGGAAATAGGTACCTCAGAACTTGTGTTTTCTACCTCTTCACCCAGAATCATAGGATCATAGAATCAGTCAGGGTTGGAAGGGACCACAAGCATCATCCAGTTCCAACCTCCCTGCTATTGGCATGGACACCCTATCCTAGATTAGGCTGTCCACAGCCTCATCCAGCCTGGCCTTAAACACCTCCAGGCATGGGGCCTCAACCACCTTCCTGGGAAACCCATTCCAGGCTCTCACCACTCTCATGCTGAACAACCTCCTCCCCACCTCCAGCTTTGCTCCGTTCCCCCTAGTCCTGTCACTCCCTGATAGCCTGAAAAGTCCCTTCCCAGCTTTATTGGAGGCCTCCTTCAGATATTGGAAGGCCACAAGAAGGTCACTTGGGAGCCTCCTCTTCTCCAGACTCAACAGCCCCAACTCTTTCAGTTTGTCCTCATAGCAGAGCTGCTCCAGCCCTCTGAGCATCCTCGTGGCCCCTCTCTGGACATGCTCCAGCATCTCCACATCCCTCTTGTAATAGGGGCTCCAGAACTGGATGCAGTACTCCAGGTGGGGTCTCAGCAGAGCAGAGTAGAGGGGGAGAATCACCTCCCTCGACCTGCTGGCCACACTTCTGATGCAGCCCAGGATCTGGTTGGCCCTCTAGGCTGCAAGTGCACACTGCTGGCTCATGTTGAGCTTCTCATCCACCAATATCCTGAGGTCCCTCTCCTCAGGGCTGCTCTCCAGCCAGTCACTGCCCAGACTGTATTTGTGCTTGGGATTGCCTCGCCCCAGATGCAGGACCTTGCACTTGGTCTTGTTGAACCTCATGAGGTTGGCTTTTTCCCACCTCTCCAGCCTATCTTGGTCTCTCTGGATGAAAAACCTCACTTCTTGTCAATGGCAGAGAGAAGACCTCACTGCATGGACTTTCTGACTTAACAGGCATTCATGTTTTGTAACCCAAGCTTATTTCTGAAGCCAGTAGTTACTGCATTGATGACACACTTATAAGAAGATTGCTTTGAGGGGGTCCACTGTGTATGTGGGATATGTGTGAATGTCTCTTGTACGTAATAAATCAGTGATCAATCATGTATCTGAGTGTGGGAGTAGCCATTGGACATTTCCTTTGCTTCCAGGCTGTGTGATAGGTAATTGTGAGCAACGCCACAACCGATGAGTGTGATTCACACGCTGCAGCTTTACTATGAAGGTGAAAGGCATAGCACTCAGCCAAGGACTGGGGTCCAGCTGGCACTGCTGCCTGATGTTCTTCTAAGAGGGTGAAGGGAAGAAAGTTTATGTTGGCACTTAACCAAGTAATTTATAATAGGCCACATAAATACAGAGTTGACATCTCTCTATTGGAGAGTCATGATCTGACAGTCCCAGCAGGAGACTGTGGTGTGAGTAGCCACACTTGTTCCTCACAGGGCAGTGAGCAGCCTGGATGTGACTTTGAAAGTTTCTGTTTTCCAGCTTGCAGGAACTCATATGAGTTCCTCACACCATGCCTAATCCCTGCTGTGACTCCTACCAGTCTGTGTCCCACCACTGACCTCAGAAATGTCTGAAGACTGAGCTGAGCCCTCTTGGGTCTTCATAAAAGTTTTGGAAAGCCTGGTTTCCCTCTAGCATCTCTGTCTTCTGGCTGGGCCTCTAAAACAGAGGGGTTAAAGTGATTAGATCTCATATTAGAAAGAAGGCTCTTGTTCCCATCCAGTGCTCAGTCTCAGGAAGATCATGGTAAATTTCATCTTTGTGTCTATTTAATTTATCTAATCAAATCCATAACTCCTTGTAAAGCTTTTATGTCTGAAGATGTCTCTGCTTGGATGGAAGGAATGGGGAGATTCACAACTGGGCTTGATAAACAGTGAGAATCACAAAACTGCTGCTTTTATTCTTCTAAAGCAACTTGATCTAAGTGCACCCAAGTCCCCACTGCAAAGAATGAGTACATAATACCAGGGAATGGTGGCCATGTAAGTGCAGTGCTAATAATACTGTAACCACAGGCAGAAGCAAGCCTCCAACACTGTATCACAGTNCTCAGGCTGTGCCCTCTCATTCTGGCGCTGGCCGCCTGAGAGAAGGGAGCAACCTCCCCCTGGCCACAACCACCCCTCAGGTAGTTGTAGACAGCAATAAGGTCACCCCTGAGCCTCCTCTTCTCCAGGCTAAACAATCCCAGCTCCCTCAGCCTCTCCTCGTAGGGCTGTGCTCGAGGCCTCTCACCAGCCTCGTTGCCCTTCTCTGGACACGCTCAAGCATCTCAATGTCCCTTCTAAACTGGGGGGCCCAGAACTGGACACAGTACTCAAGGTGTGGTCTAACCAGTGCAGAGTACAGGGGCAGAATGACGTCCCAGAACGACCTCCACTGTGCAAAACACAAACAGCCCTGAAGAGCTGATGGGCTTTTAAACTGTGAAAACTATTTTCTTCCTGAATTTCAGATGAAAGGGTGAAGTAGGGAGACCCAAATGGAAAGGAAGGTGTAAATGGCTAAATCCAGGGGCCAAGTTTCAGAAAAGGAGCAAATACCATGGCAAGGTGGCTTCTCTCCCACAAAGGTAAGTCTTTGCCATTGTAGTGGAGATGTGTAGTAAAACATTTTCTCCTCTCTTTTGGCCTTGGATGGAGATTAGCTTAACCATCCAGGTCTAAAAACATGGAATTTGTGGTTTCTCCTCTGGGTTGCTCTTCTCTGGTCTTACATGTAGAAAAAGGACATGTCCATATTTGATCTGGCTTGTTTCTCCTGTCAATTGTCTGAAAATATAGACACTGGATCTGGTCATATTCCCTTGATGATCTCTTTGGATCCCTTCCAACCCCTAACATCCTGTGACCCTCTCTGAAACTCTGGAAAAGTCACTGGAGCAGTGAGATGAAAACAGCTGCACAAATTAGCAATCAGCTACTAAAAGTTTAGCAGCCTGGACAGCGCTAGTATCAATCAAGTTAACAGTTTGGTATTTTGATCATTCTGCTATACTAACTCTGCTCATGAAGAAAACCACCAGGAGTCATAGTCCCACTAGTTGGGTTACTTTTTGCCCAAGGAGACCTCAATAACCTTTTGTTTGCAAGTGCTGTGTGGTGGAATGATGGCTAGGACAAGGGGACACAGCCTCAAGTTGTGCCGGGGGAAATATAGGCTGGATGTTAGGAGGAAGTTCTTCACAGAGAGAGTGACTGGCATTGGAATGGGCTGCCCAGGGAGGGGGTGGAGGCACAATGCCTG
>WAAF01021093.1:0-21407 GCA_013400475.1 Tricholaema leucomelas
TCTTAGGCTTGATTTCTAGTAAAAGAGCCTTTCTGCATTTCCTGGGGCAGACTTGGTTGCATCGTGCCCAGTGATACACTGCTGGTGTCTGGCAGTAGGCTGTGAAACAGGGAGAAGCAAATCAAAAGCATGTTAATATTACTACATCCATGTTGCTTTCTGCCCGAGGAATGCAGCAGGATTCATGTGCGGTTTCTAGCAGCAATGGATGCCTTCCAGATGTTAACTGTGTGACCAAGACACTTCCCAGTGTGTCAGCACAAAGCTGGGGCAGTTTGTGTTTTGAATCAGCAGTTTAGTAACTAGAACTCAGATACTTTAGTGTTTGTTTGTTCAGAAACATTTCTTTATCAATGAGAAACTAAGATAAAATGCTGGTGGGGGTCCATGTGGAGGTCTGGAACAGATTCCTGCTCCAGCCACTCTGGTCAGGTAATGCCAGAGCAGGAGAACATCATCAGCTTTGCCTGACCGTGGATCCTGACCCAGCAGGTATCAGGAACCTCAGGGGCATTGTAAGATCTGCTGTTTGAATGGGAAAACAGAGAGCTGCCAGAAGCACAGCTGATATTTTCTTTTCAGCACTGGAGATTTGGTGTATTTATAGTCTATTAATGTTAGTTTGAGTCAGAGACGAGAAAACAACTTGTTTGTCAGTGGGCAAATGTTGTTCTGGTGATGCTGTAACTTTGGTGGTGTTTTACCTGCTCATTTTGAGGCAGCCAAATAAAATCACAGTATCACCAAGGTTGGAAGAGACCTCACAGATCATCAAGTCCAACCTGTTACCACAGAGCTCAAGGCTAGACCATGGCACCAAGTGCCACGTCCAATCCTGCCTTGAACAGCTCCAGGGACGGCGACTCCACCACCTCCCTGGGCAGCCCATNGTCGTATTGTGTCACCTCTGTGCATTGACCAGTCTTTCATTGGTAAGTATGTATGTCCTGTGCTCTCTGCCTTCAACTGAAAGCACCCACAGCTGCTCCACATGAACGTTTTCCCTCTCCTTGTAGCACACAGCTCACACACAGTCTGCAGCCCTGAAAGTAAGGCACTAAAATTATTGCTGGAAGAACTCTGAATGATGAGTGGATTCAAGAACGTTGTCAGCTGCTTCCAGGCAAACTGTGAAGGAGAAAAGAGATGGAATTCTTCAGCTTACTTGCTGCAAATTATTTGCTCAGCTTTTGTTGTTGCAGTGGTTCTAAAATACGCAATGTGCACAGCACCCAGAGGCTAGAAAGCATCTTAGCGTGTTGCAGGCACCGACTTGGAATGCAGCTTGGTTAAATTCAAAGTCTGAGTGCCCCTGTTCTCTTCTATTGGAAAGACTATGGGAAGAGGGCCAAAAGAGAAAGAAACAAAGAAACTTCTGGTTCTTTCCTTGTAGTTTTGGGATTGTGATGTCCAGCCTCCAGACTGATTTCTCCAGTTCAGGAGAATGAGTCTGAAGCCAGGGCTCCATAATACCAGTCACATCACAACCATGGTGACTGAAGCAGTCCTCAGACCTTCTCCTTCAGCCTGGCCTGTCCAAAGTCCACTGTGCAGTATGGCAGAGTTCTGGAAAGAGCTGCCCAAAGGGACCGTGTTGTCATGTGATGACTTTATGCAAAAATCACTTTGTGCTAAATTTCTTAGAAGTCACAATGTATGTCCTGCTCATTATCTCTGCCTCCTTTGCCTGCTCCTCCAGTGGATGTCCAGGCTCTGGAGCAGAGTAAATGCAGTCATGGGGAAGGTGGCCTCGGAGGGTCTTTAGTGTTACTTCTGTGATCGCCAACTCCAAGTGTCTCTTTCTGCCTGTGTTTTGCCTTCCTGCACTTGAGGTGTTAAATCTGACCTGCAGCTTGCCCACAGGCAGGAGATGCTCACAGTGATCTCATATAAGCCTACTTACCATATTCAGGATGTAGAGGGGAGTTTTTTTAAGTCAGTTCTTTAGCCATGGTCTGGTGTGAAACACTGAGTGCAAGAAGGAGCCCTAGGGAGAGATGCAAAGTGCTCCTCCCCAGAGTGAGGGAAGACAAAGAGACTTACAGAGGGATGGAAGGAGTTTCAAGGAGATTTCCTGAGGTGTTCAGAAAAAGGTCCAGATGTAGCACTTAGGGCACAGTTTAGTGGGCATTACAGTGTTAGGTTGATGAGCTTTGAGTTCTTTTCCCTTCTTAAAGATTCTATGATTCTTAAGTGCTTGAAAGCTGATCTTAGCAAAACAAAGAAGCTGCTGACCTGGGACTGTTGTTTGGCTGAAACAGCCATAGAACAAAGGAATTAGCAGCTCGCAGGTGGCTCTTTTTCTGATTGCTGCTCAGGTATGGTAAGTGGGTAGCAGAGGGCCAAGGTGTAGTTTGCTGCATAAGAAAACAGGGCTGCTTAGCCCCCTTTAGGTACAGGGTCCAGCTGTTATAGTAAAGTGTTTCTCCAGCTGCTGTGGGCTGTGCAATAGCAGCTTTTGAGCCATGCCTCCTTTCTGGCCCACACCACCGTGGGCCTTACTGATCATGATGCTCTGCAGAATGCCTCACGGCACCATCCCTGGCAGAGCCCTGTCTGAGTGACAGTTCGGGTCCCGCTCGAAGAGCAGGAGGTTGGGCAGCAGTGGCAAGGGCTGTTGACTGGTGTGGGACAGCTGAGACTGCAGGATTGCCCATTCCCGTGGCTTCCACAAGAGGTGCAGTGGCTGCTCTTGGATCTAGCTGGCAATTACAGGCATTACTCATCAGCCTCTCCCACTGCTTAGCACATCCAGACTCCTCCTGGCTGTTTATACTTGGAAACAAATCCCAGCGATGACTCTTCAAAGTGAGGATGGGCAGCCTGCAGCACTCTGATTAAAGCAGGCTGAGCAGGAACTGAAGAGAAAAGAGGAGCTAATGGCATTTGTAAAACAGGCAGAAAAAAGCCTTCTGGTTCCTGAACCTTCACAGCCACAGCTTCCAGGTCAGAGGAGCAGAGATGCTGAAAGGGTGAGAGCCGAAGGTTTTAAATGTAGGATTTGACGGGAGGCCAGCAGGGCAGCACCTCAGGAATGAGTAAGCAAATCCTTAGTTAGGAGGTGTGTGAGGCAAGCAGGACCAGACTGGTGCATCTCTCTGTAAGTCAGCAATACAATTGTATGGGTAGCACAGAGATTTAAAGGCATCCGTGGCAGCGCCCAAGGTGTGACATCATGTGTTGAGAAAACTCTGTACTGATGCTTGGGCTGCAGCACCCTGAGGCTCTGAGAAACTGTCCAGAGTTGTCTCAAAGGTACAAACATGGCATGGCACCAGGGAAAAACGAGAGGAACTGGTCTCTGCTTTGTAATGTGCTGAACACTGGAGTGGTTTTAGTATCACAATGAACTGGTTAGGCCCTGGAACAGGCTGTCCAGGGAGCTGCAGCCCAAGCACTGTCACTGTCCCTGCAGGTGTTCAAAAAATGTGCAGAAATGGCCTTTGGGGACATAGTTCAATGGCCATGGTGGTGTAAGGTCAACAGGACTCAATGATCTTCGAGGTTTCCAACCAAAACAGTTCCATGCCCCTGTGGTGCCTTTGTTCTCTCTGGCTTTAACCCCTGAGAACAGAAGATGTATTTGTGTGTGCTGGGATCTTGCAACTTGCAAATATTAGGAGCGTGTTAAGAACAAAATTATTTCAAGAGATTTTACCTGGGAAATGCTTTCAGAAAGCGTTGATCTGGTTTTCAAGGAGTTCCTACTACCCTCAGAGTTTATCTGACAGAATGCTAAAGCTTAGAGCAAGAAACTCTTTTTTTTTTTGTCCAGTCTGAACAACTACACATGACATAATAAAATGAGTATCTGCCTGGATCTCAGCAGGCTGCTTCTCTGTGTAGATTCTTTTGTGATGAGGTGATTTTTTGGCCTATGTATAAATCAACAGAATCATAGAATCATAAAGGTCAGAAAAGACCTCTAAGTTCATCAAGTCAACCCAACACCACCATGGCCACTAAACCATGTCCCCAATTACCATGCCCCCACACTTCTTGAACAGTTTCAGGGATGGGGACTACCACCTTCCTGGGAAGGCTGTTCCAATCCCTGACTAATCTTGAAGCAAAGACATTTTTCCTAGTCTCCAACCTAACCCACCCCTGGTGCAACTTGAGGCAATTTCTTCTCCTGTCTTTGGGAGAAGAGGCCAACTTCCATCTCACTCCAGCCTCCTTTCAGGTCGTTGTAAATAGCACTGAGGTCTCCCCTCAGCCTCCTCTGTTGCAGACCTCAGCTTTCCTTTCACAGACAGAACTGATAATATTTTATTTGTCCTTCAAAGTCATGCCCATGTAGCCCTCAGGCTCTGAGTATTAAATGCCAGCTAACCTGATTATTTTCTTTAGAACATAAATGAGATTATTACTGTCCCCCTCTATTTTCACAGCTTTTATAAAATCCTGGCAGCAAAAGCAGAGATAGATAATAAGATCCTCTGATCTCTTCTTTACCCCATAATTCACACATGAAGAAAGAACTTACTGAAAACAATAATTCCTCAGTCATTTGTCTTTATTTTAATTTGGCTGTAAAGCCAACATATTTTCTCAGAGATTTCATTAGCAGCCACTTTGCTAGTGAGATTCTGACTAGGAGGGCCCAAGTTTAAGTGTTCACATTAAAATTTAACTTTTTTTAATGGCTTAATATAAATTCTTCTTAATGCAGAGGGACCTTTCTGCAGTGTTCATAATCTAAAAGGCTGGACCTAAGTGCCTGAAAGTGCTTAAGTATCTAACTCTGAGGTGTTTGGCTCCTCAGAGGCAGTTCAAGAGTAAAGTTACCAGCAACATGAGGACACACTTGCAGCCCAGAGAGCCATCCATATCCTGGGCAGCATCAAGAGCAGTGTGGGCAGCAGGGTGAGGGAGGGGATTCTGCACCACTCTGGCGAGACCTCATCTGGAGCTCTGTGCCCAGTTCTGGAGCCCCGATACTGAAAAGATCTGGAGGTGCTGGGATGTGCCCAGAGAAGGGCCATGGAGATGATCAGAGGGCTGGAGCCGCTCTGCTACGAGGACAGGCTGAGAGAGTCGGGGCTGTTGTGTCTGGAGAAGAGAAGGCCACAAAGGAGACCTTATTGTGGCCTTCCAGTGCCTGAAGTGGGCTACAAGAAAACTGGGGAGGGACTTTTTAGAGTGCCAGGTAGTGATAGAACTTGGGGAAATGGAGCAAAACTAGAAGTGGGTAGATTCAGACTGGATGTTAGGGCGAAGTTCTTCACCATGAGGGTGGTGAGAGACTGGCACAGGTTGCATGGGGAAGTGGTGGAAGTCTCATCCCTAGATGTTTTTGAGGCCAGGCTGGATGTAGCTCTGGGCAGCCTGATCTAGTGAGAGGCATCTCTGCCCATGGCAGGGGAGTTGAAACTAAATGCTCCTTGAGGTCCCTTCCAGCCCTTCAGTTCCATGACTCTGAGACTCTGTGAAGCACAGCAAACCTCCATGCTTAGTGCAAGATTTAAGCATCTCACAAAAAGATCCCAAACAGCTTACAAGAGCAACTTCTTGGACAGTTCTAAAGCCTCCCACATGGGCCAAAAGGAAACACCTTCAATGGATTTCTAAATCTCTCCTGAAGATAGCTCAGTTTTGTTCCAATCATGGAGTGCTGCTCTTTCCTCTGTAAGCAGAGCAGTCTCTGGAGCAAAGGCTGGAAGCAGGATAGTGTTCACTTCTCTGTCACTGCCAAGCTGGAGCACTGTTAGCTTTCTGTGGGGCTGTCTAAGCTTCTCTGCCTGTCTGTGAAACCCTCCTAGGAGGAATGGCAGCATTCCCACCAGCTGGTGAGAAGCTGGGCCAGTCCTCTGGCAGGGAATTCACTGGGAAGTGGCTTAGTTGTTCGGTTCCTATGGAACACATAGGGAAGACCTGGCCTTGATATGTTCAGCAGACAACCCTGACTTTTGCAGCGTGGCCCAAACTTAGCTGATCTTGTCTGCAGCAGGAAAGTGAAGCTCTTGAGTTACAAAAGTTTTAGTGGACTACCTGAATTCCCTCATTTGCTTTACACCTGATTCTTTATTCCTTTCCCAGACCCTTCTGGTTGCATTCAGGTTAAACTAGGGACCAAAATCCTCTTTGCACTTGTTCCGATTTCACACTACAGCTCCAGCAATGGAGGGGCCCCTGGGGATTTTTCCTGCTCTTACAAAGAGAGCAGAGGAGTGCCAAGAGGAGCAGGAACCATGATTTCCAAGCTGGGAGCAAAGCAGTGACTTGCTGTTGCTCAAAGATACACAGACACAGCCCTTGGGAGAAAATGTGTCCGCTTAGGGCGGGTTTAGCGTTCTGGGGCCATCCCCAGCCAGGTGGCTCTGAGTCTTGCTGAGGCTGCATTGTTTCCAGCTATGCTCAGGACCGTTAGTGTTGCCTTCTTGCCTTGGACAAGCTGCAAGATAAACAAACAAACTAAAAACCAACCGAACAAAACTGCTTCAGAACCCTTCCCAAGAATGCTCACTGGAAAGAAAAGCCTAATCAAAACACCTCTGGGGAGTGCAGCGAGCTTCTGGAGATGGCACCAAGGAAACTTTGTGTTATTCTGACTGTTAGCTCTTTCTCATTCTTTTTTCCTTGTTACCTCTGCTGATACAAAGAAAGATGAGTCAGTGAGGAAGAAGGTTGGCCCCAGTCAATAAAGAGATCTGGCTGCAGCTCAGGGTGAAAAGCAGTTCTTGACCTTTGGAAGAAGGGGCAGGCCATTCAGGAGGACTGCAAGGTTG
This sequence comes from Tricholaema leucomelas, assembly GCA_013400475.1. Classification (NCBI taxonomy): domain Eukaryota; kingdom Metazoa; phylum Chordata; class Aves; order Piciformes; family Lybiidae; genus Tricholaema lacrymosa; species Tricholaema leucomelas. The sequence continues at coordinate 6,732 of WAAF01021093.1, forward strand.
TCCTGAGGCTAAAAACATTCTCCTGAGGGAGAAAATTAGAAATTAATCTGGCTTCAGCTGTTTAAGACATCAAGAAATGTTTCTACAAAGATACTAGCAGCAAGAGAAGGATGAACGAGAATCTCTGGTTTTCATCTGATGCAGGGGGAAACACAGTGGTCAAGAATGAGGAAAAGGCTGAGGTGCTCAGTAACTTCTTTGCCTCAGTCTTTAGTATCAGGAACAAGGTCTGGACAACCATCTTCTGAAGAGCAGCTGAAGGAAATGGGGGTGTTTAGTCTGGCGAGGTTGAGGGAAGACCTTCCGTCTCCCTATGACTTCCTGAAGGGAGATTGGAGCCACTTCTCTTCAGTAACAAGTGATAGGATGAGAGGAAATGGCCTCAGGTTGCATCAGGGGAGGTTTAGGCTTGATTTTAGAAGAAACATTTTGACTGGAAGGGTTTTCACTGTTGTGGAGGGCCTGTAGGCCCAAAAATAGGCTTATTTTTTTTGTCTTACCTTGCCTGGACATGTTTTTCTGCCTAAACCTGAGGTAAACACATTAAATGGATAAACAAGCACAAAAGGGGCACAATAGGCCTGGTGCCACAAAGGCTGGCCTGCCTAAGGTCCAGGTTGTAAACAGGTTGTATAAGGTAGTTGTAAACATGCTGCAGAAGCCCACGCACTTAGCATGTAGCCCACCCATGCTCTTCCCATATTTGGGGGTACTAGACTTGTGATTTTGCCTATTATGGTATTGTTTGGCTGACTGCCATAACCTGATTGGTCATTCTAGTGTCCAAAGGGCCATTGTTTGCGGGTGACACCAAGCTAGGAGCAGGTGTTGATCTGTTGGAAGGTAGGAGAGCCCTGCAGAGGGACCTGGACAGGCTGGATGGGTGGGCAGAGGCCAGTGGGATGAGATTGAACAAGGCCAAGTGCAGGGTTTGTGCACTTTGGCCACAACAACCCCAAACAACGCTACAGGCTGGGGACAGAGTGGCTGAGAGCAGCCAGGAGGAAAGGGACCTGGGGGTACTGGTGGATAGTAGGCTGAAGATGAGCCAGCAGTGTGCCCAGGTGGCCAAGAGAGCCAATGGCATCCTGGCCTGTATCAGGAACAGTGTGGCCAGTAGGACGAGGGAGGTTATTCTTCCCCTGTACTCAACACTGGTCAGGCCACACCTTGAGTGCTGTGTCCAGTTCTGGGCTCCTCAATTCAAGAGAGATGTTGAGGTGCTGGAACGTGTCCAGAGAAGGGCAACAAAGCTGGTGAGGGGCCTGGAACACAAACCCTATGAGGAGAGGCTGAGGGAGCTGGGGTTGTTTAGCCTGGAGAAGAGGAGGCTCAGGGCAGACCTCATTGCTGTCTACAACTACCTGAAGGGAGGCTGTAGCCAGGTGGGGTTGGTCTCTTCTCCCAGGCAGCCAGCAACAGGACAAGGGGACACAGTCTCAAGTTGTGCCGAGGGAAGTATAGGCTGGATGTTAGGAGGAAGTTCTTGCCAGAGAGAGTGATTGGCATTGGAATGGGCTGCCCAGGGAGGTGGTGGAGTCACCATCCCTGGGGGTGTTCAGGAAAAGCCTGGATGAGGCACTTAGTGCCATGGTTTAGTTGACTGGATAGGGCTGGGTGCTAGGTTGGACTGGATGATCTTGGAGGTCTCTTCCAACATGATTGATTCTATTCTATTCTATTCTATTCTATTCTATTCTATTCTATTCTATTCTATTCTATTCTATTCATCTCAGCCCACCTTTAATAAACAGGGGCACACAGGTAAACAATGTGCTTCTGCTCTCTCGCTGCACCAGCGTGCTCTGACTCCCCTGTGTTGCTAACGCTCATGCTCAGGCCCCGTGCTCGGGCCCTCCCTGCTCACGATCGCTCACATTCAGGCACACTCGCTGATTATTAGATTCAGACTCACCAGCCTCTTGCTTATGCCTACTTGCTTATGCTGTTATTATGGAGACAGATTCTCCCATAGTCTCCCAGCCAGCTGCAGTGAGTCATCAGGACTAGATCCTGTATTGCCTGCCATTATTGCCTGGTAAGCGCTCTACTGCCGCTGAGTTAACCAGGAAGCAGACCCGCTTGTTTGCATGTGATCAGCCTGCCAGCAAGTGTAAGAACAGTGCTCAGACTGCACAGCATCCTTCTCTGCACCTGAGGTCCTGCCTATGAATTCCCTGGACAAAGCATCCATGAGAAGCCAGGAGACAAGGGCAGAGACTGTTATGTCCCCAGAATCTGGGAAGATCCTCCTTTCCCCTAAAGCCGGGAGGATTCCAGCCTCAAAGTCCACGGGCAAAGGCTCCTCTGAAGTTTGGTCACTGGTAATAGGCTGTGACATAGCCCCGGAGGGTGATTATTGATAATTAATCAGAATTGTGAGTAAATGCTCTAATGCCTCTGTAATACCTATTGCCTCCTGCCATAGAGCAGAAAGAGTTTCAGCCCACCCTGCTGGGCAAGTAGTGTATAGACCCCAAGCGGCATTGAGCCATGGGAAAACTCCTCTCTCTGTTTACAGTTTGAATGTTTGCTAGTTATTAGTGAGTTATATTGTGGTATTAATCTTAGAATGTTTCCATGACCGTGTAGAATTCTATTTAATGTTAATATACAGTGGTTGGGGGTGGTGAGAGTCCAGAATATTGAAGTGAATAAATATATATTTTTATACATATTGTCTTGCACCAATTAATTTCTCCCCTCTGCCAAAATTGGCGTAGGTGGCAGAATACCCCTCCACAACATTCACCCACTGGACTGGGCTCTCTAGGGTGTCATGGAGGGGCTGTAGGCCCCAAAATAGGCTTATTTCTATTCCTCGCTTTGTTTTTGCCCTGCCTGGACATGCTTATGCCTGGACATACCTACCCCAGACAGAGGTAAACACGTGGAAGGCACCTAGGGGGGACAATGGGCCTGGCGCCTAAAACGTCTGCTCTGCTCAGACCCATGGGGCAGTCACGTTGCATAAGCTCACGCGTTGAGCGTGGGGCTTGCTTGTGCTCTTCCCATACTTGGGGGTACAGGACCTGGGGACCTTTCCAAATGTGGTATGTCCCTGCCTGCTGCCAGAAGCCTATTGGACAGTGCTATGGCCGACAAACCCATCCATCTCCATACATTGCTTATAAATGGGGCAATCCAAGTAAACGAGGCACCCTCCTTTGCCTTTGGGACACCACCTGCTTTGCCTTGGGGACCTTCCTTTTGCCTTTGGCTTTTCCCTGTTGCCTCCTGTTTTCAGCTTTTGCCACCCTTTCTATTCTCCACCCGTCTGACTTCTGCCTGAGGCTGCTGCCTTTGTCCCATGATGACCTGCAGCGATTCAGTCTGATCTTCTCAGACAGCGCGCCCCAGAGCCCCAAGAACTGTTATCCCCACGGGGATCAACTCTGTGACTGCCTTCACCTCATTTTGGGGACCACAGATACCAAAACTCTGATTTGTGAGTACTTAAACTCTCTTATTCAAGTTGCAAAGGACCTTTATTGACTCCACCAGTGGCACTTTCTGCCACAAGACTCTCTGATTTGAGCAATTGGAGCTTCTCCTCTAAAACCTATACTAAAGTGTTTAATTCAACTGTAAATAGACATTCTGTAGAGTGATTTCACTAGCAGTGCACAAAGGATTTGTGTGGGTTTATTGTATATAAGTTTGGGGAAATGTTTGTATATATTAATAAATGATTTAATAACAATCAAATCGGCCTCGGATCTCCCCAAAATTAAAATTAAACCCCTTTACAACAGGTGGATTCGACATCCCTGGAGGCTGAAACTCTGCTGTCCTCTACTCCTAGTGATACACAAAGGCATAAGCAGTGTGTGCCCAGGTGCACTGTCAGGAGTACCAGAGGTTTCCTGTCTTTCCAGGGCTGTCCACAGGTTCTAAGTGCAGCTGTTTCTGCTGGTTGCTTTGTTCAGAAGTGCAGTGCCATGAGGAGCAGATATGCACATCCCATGGCTAGGTGCTCCTGGCTGGCCAGCTGACATGAGGTGTAAGCATGCTCATCAATAATGACTGTAAGGAGAGGTTGTTATTTTTAAACATAATTAGGTCAAAGGAAAAATAGTTCAGCATGACTGTAGTACCAGTAATTGGTTCATTACCCCTAATCACGATGGCCTGTTCATATTATCAGAGGCTAATTGGAGAAAGGAGAGGACAAGAGAATGTCTCCCTGCATGCTCAGGTGTGAGCTGCACATCTCTGTGCACTCTTGTCTGGATTTCATTAATAACTTGATGGAGCAGCATAGGAAGAGTATGGTGGTGCAGAGACAGAGGAGGTGAAAGGAACTGTTTGTCTGCAGACCACCTGTTGTTTCTAACAGGAAGCTTGGCCTCAGTTGAAGGTTATAAACTTTCTATAAACAGTTCATAAACTGCTTCCTGGGGGCAGCTGCTGTCACTTGTCCCTTGCAGTCACTGTGTGGGTTTGGTTTATAGAGGACTGTTTCACTGCAGTGCCTTTCCAATTGCACTAAGCAGGCGTCATGCTAGTTCAACAGTCAGAATGGCTTTGGGGCCAGAAGGCTTTGGGCCATGAAAGCTCACAGGCCCCTGCCCTCTGTCCAACACAGAGCCACAAAGATGGAGCATCTTCCTTACAAGGAGAGCCTGAGGGAGCTCGGGCTGTGCAGATCGGAGAGGAGAAGCCTGAGAGGTGATCTCATTCATCTTTATAAAGCTGTGCAGGGTGAGTGCCAGGAGGCTGGAGCCAGGCTTTGCTGGGTGATGCCCAATGACAGCATAAGGAGCAATGGTAGAAGCTGAGGCATAGGAAGTTCCATAGAAATGTGAGGGTGACAGAGCACTGGAACAGGCTGCCCAGGGTGGCTGTGGAGTCTCCCTCTCTGGAGATATCCAGGATCTGCCTGGATGTGTTCCTGTGTGATTTGCTCTAGGTGATCTGTCTTTGGCAGGGGGGTTGGACTGGATGAGCTTTTGAGTTCCCTTCTAGCCCCTGACATTCTGTGATTCTGTGATTCTCTGTCCTCTGCCATGCTAATAGGTCACACAGAGGGTGGCCTTGTGAACAGTGGAATGTCATAGATTAGGTGTCACCCCCCTTGTCCACTGCTGTAAATACACAACTTCAGGGAAGGCTGAAGTGTTTGCACTCCTCTGGCAGCTCTGTGCCTTAGCATGGTGATGCCAGAGTTTGGAAAGGGCAGGAGGATGGATTGATTGCTGATTCCTGGCTAGTTTTTTCTGACACCTCTGTGATGGAAGCTAGTTGAGATGGTTTTATGTAAAAATGAAGTAGCAAGATAGGCAGCAGGGAGCAAGCAGGGATCATAAGAGTGGAGTCCTCTGTCATCCTCTGCTTTTGCCCAGGGTCGGGCAGCAGAAAGGAGGCAGGTGTCCTCCTAGACATTTGGCAGGGAGGCAGTACAGCCAAACGGCCACCAGCTATGAAAACCCTGAGCTGTAGAAGACAGGTAATTAGGTGAGATGAACCAAGATCTGGGTCTGACCCGGTGGTGTATCTTCTGTGCTGTTCTCACAGACAGGGAGGGATCCTGGCCAAATTACCAAGACACTGACAGAAAGGGGAAGACCCACTAAAAATGCAGATATTTGGCCTGACCTCTCATCCCTTCACTTTCCCTGGTGGAGCTGGGGGATCTGGAAACTAAGTGTTGTTTGTTCAAGTCGTACAGCATGTGAGGTGCATTCCAATTGTCCTGACTATCAGTCGGCTGCAATATTTGAAAGGTCACAAGAATCAAACCATATTTCACTAAAGCCAGAGCCCTCCTGAAATTGCAGTACTGCTGTTGATTTTCACCAAGGGTTCATAAGAACGATTGCTTTTCTGACCCCCTTGGGAGCTTAAATGAAAGGACCAAAGTCTCCTAGCTCTAGTGTTGACCCCTGGAGAAAGAACAGGAGAAATAAGGTAGCTATAGAATGATCCTTCCCATGGTATAATTGCCAGCTTCCAGCAATCAGCATTTTGGTGCCTTTTTTGCCTGAGCCAGGAGCTGTGCCTGAGCTCTTGTGTTTCATAACCACTGATGTGCATCCTGTCTATGAGTGTGGCTGCTGCTTGTTCAAATTCAGAGAAAGTTCTGTCCTCAGTCTGATCCCATGGGTAGTAGGTTTTCACACCTGAATTATGTGTTACAGGAAATAGGACTTCTCTGTGCCTGTGTTCACCTGCTTTGGGCTTCAGTAGGGGCAATACTGACAAACAACAGTTCTGTTGGTAGGAGAGCAGACATGAAAGGGGTTTCTGCTGGCAGAGAAATGTTGATTTAGAGGTCACTTCTCAGCTATGCCTTGTCGAGCCTGACTTTGAATATCCCCAGGGATGAGGCTACAACCACCTCCCTGGGCATCACGGTGCAGAACTTGTTCCTCACATCCAATCTAAATCTGCTCTGCTCTAGTTTGAAGCCATTGCCCTCATCCTGTCCCTGCAGGCCTTTGCAGACAGTCTCTCTGCAGCCTTCTTGCAACCCCTTTCAGGTACTGGAAGGTTGCTATTAGGTCTCCCTGGTGCCTTCTCTTCTCCAGGCTGAATGTCTCCAGCTCCCTCAGCCTGTGATGGTAGCAGAGCTGCTCCAATCCCCTGATCATTTGTGTGGTCTTCCTTTGAATCCATTCCATCACACCCATTCCACCAGGTCCATGTCCCTGCTGTGTTGAGGGCTCCAGAGCTGGACACATCACTGCAGGTGAGGTCTCCCCAGAGCAGAGGAGAGGGGCAGGATCCCCTCTCTCCATCTCTGGCCACGCTGCTTTGGATGCAGCCCAGGCTGCCATTTGCCTTCTGTGCTGCAGTCTGATGCTGCCTGTTCCTGTCCAGCTTCTCATCCATCAGCACCCCCAAGTCCTTTTCACAGGGCTGCTTTCTGTCACCTCCTGCCCCAGCCTGTACTGATAGTGAAGATTGTTCCAGCCCCAATGCCGAACCCTGCACTTGCTCTTGGTGATCCTCATGAGATATGATGATGACCTGTTCCCCCACGGCCACTGACCACCAAGTCCAGCAAAACATGTCCAGAAGTGAATATATGAGGAACCTTGACAGTTACACATTGAATAGTGGATGATGCACAGAAAAAAAAATCAGGGCCTGCATATTTTCTCAATTACAAGAAACAAAAGACGAGAAAAGGCACTGTGGTGAGCCAAAGTGTTCAGTCGCTTCAGAAGTGGCTGCCTTCCAGTGTAACACTGATCAACACACACAGGTTGTTGCTACGCCAGGGTTTATAGCGTACAGGCAATGCTCAGGTGTAACAAATGTTGAAGAACAGGAGACCACCCTGCTGTCCAGTGCTAAGCACAAACAGGGGTTAAACACGTATGGCTCCTTTGCAGGGACAGTACCTGTCTGCTCCACTTCCAGGGCTGTGCAAAGCTGGGGAAGTGTCTGGAGAACAGGGCTGGTGGGGAGCAGCGGAGGGAACATGGGTCGTTCAGCCTGGAGAAGAGGAGGTTGAGGGGAGACCTCATTGCTCTCTACAACTTCCTGAAAGGAGGTTGGAGCCAGGTGGGGTTAGTGTATTCTCCCTAGTGTCAAGTGATAGGAGAAGAAGAAATGGCCTCAGGTTGTACCAGGGGAGGTTTAGGTTGGAGATGAGGAAAAATCTCTTTGCTGTGAGTGTGGTCAGGCATTGGCACAGGCAGTCCAGGGAGGTGGTGGAGTCCCCATCCCTGGACGTATTCAAGAAATGTGGGGAAATTTTTTAATGGCCATGGTGGTGTTGGGTTGGCTTGAGAGCTTTTCCAACCCTGATGATTCTATGACTTTTCTAGAGATCTTTCAGACTAAGATCTGAGAACAGGATGGTGAAGGCAGGAATCCAGCATGCAATGCCTGTCACTAGCAAAGCTGCCAGGTTCTGTTGCTTGCACGTCTGTTGTTCTTTGAAGTCTTCCCTGAAGAAACAAGTGCTGTCTAGCTGACTAAAGCACTGCTGCAGCTTCACCACAGTACTGAACCCTTACAGTCTCTCCTGATTTTGCTCAGCAAACACATGTTTTTGAAAGCTGGGAATTAAAATGAGAGTGTAGTGGAGCAGCAGAAATTTGCTGAGCTGACATTAGCTTTGAAAGGCAAGGGAAAAAAATCTAACACCACTCTTAGGATAGGGTTTTTCTTCCAGCTCTTACAGGAAAACTTGGCTAGTTCCAAGGGAAAGCAAAGCATGCTCACAGGAAAATGACTCTCTGCAGACACGGAGCTTAGCAGGTCCAAAGCCTTGCTGGAATTTAAATTGGTGTAGCTCTCATTTCTCTCACTGCACTTGAAGGACTGCTGCTGAAGAATGTTTTCATCTGTGTACGTGGGCAGATCCCATCCTGGCTGACCAGGCCAGACCAGAGTGAATGGCTGAGATGGAAGGGTGCACTTGGTAGTCAGGCTCTGAAGATGTCATCATGGGCTTAAAGTGCTTTTAACTCTGGATTCTCCAGATGCCACAATCTACCCTTTAGTCTCTGTCAGGTAATCCATGTGCTGAAGACAGTTGGCAAGCAGCACTTCTATTTTTAACACAGAGCTATTAGTAATGTCTGCTCCTGAGGAACCACAGGTGAGGCCCTGTGGTACCATCACCATCAAGCATTCCAGCTGCTTTTGAGTGATCCCAGCACTGAACACAGAGAACAGAAGGAATTCTTCTCCAGGACAGCACAGTTTGTGACATGCTGCTGTGCAGTTTGAGATGAGGTCTGATGTTCCCCTGGCAGAAAGGTAAGCACGCTGTGAGGGGACATTCATAACCAAGGACTTGGCAAGAACAGCAGCCAAACACAGGGGCTCCATCTGGCAGTCTCAGCTCTCATCTGAATCACAGAACACATCCAGTTGCAGAAACCTCCAAGCTCATTCAGTTCAACCCTCGACCCAGCACTGAAGGATCAAGACTAAACCGTGTCCCTAAGCGTCAAGTCCTCAACATGAGGAAGAACTTTGCTGTAGGGTCCCAGAGCCCTGGCACAGGCTGCCCGGAGAGGTTGTGGAGTCTCCTTCTCTGGTGCCTTTCCAGCCCTGTCTGGATGTGTTCCTGTGTGACCTGTGCTAGACTCTATGGCCCTGCTCTGGCAGGGGGTGGACTGGAAGATCTCCAGAGCTCCCTTCCAACCCTAACATGCTGTAAGCATATGACACTAAACCATGTCCCTAAGTGCTGGGTCAACATGCTGCCTGAACACCTGCTGTTTGGGCACTGCTTTTGTCTCAAATGAGGAAGCTGTTCTTGGCCAGGTAGCAGGTACACAGTGTAGGTCTTCTGAAGCATGGCTGAGTTTGGGGAAAGTCAGAACTCTGCTGCAGTTTCTGATTTTCTGGGTCAGATTCTGCTTTCTTATCTCCTTGCCCAGCACTTCAGATAATAGGAAACTGTTGAAAGCTTTCTTATTAAACCAAAAAACCACCTCAGGTATATGAAGTCTCAGAGCAGAAACCATGGAAAAGCTCACACAGCTCCATAGGACACATGTTGGCATGATTACATGTTGGGCAGGGCCAACAGTAGAAATGCACATCCCTGGCATGGTGTCCTCAGGCTTGTACTTTTGGAAGGTACTGTCCACAGTACATTCTGCTGTGGTGGTTTATGGGATGTGTGCTTGTGTGGGTTTGAAGCTGGCCAAAACATTCACTGGAGATAAATGTGGACTCTGGGAATTGATCTCAAAGCTACTTTTTAATTACATTCAGGAGAGGTCTGGAGCTCCTCTCCTATGAGGACAGGTTGAGAGAGTTGGAGCTGTTCAGTCAGGGGAAGAGAAGGCTCCAAGGAGACCTTATTGTGGCCTTCCAGTGTCTGAAGGGGACTACAAGAAAGCTGGGGAGGGACTTTGTAGGTTGCCATGTGGTGATAGGACTCATAAGAATGGATCCAAGCTAGACGAGAGGAGATTTAGATTAGATATTAGGAAGAAGTTCACCATGAGGGTGGTAAGAGACTGGCACAAGTTGCCCAGGAAGGTGGTGGAAGCCTCATCCCTGGAGGTTTTTAAGGCCAGGCTGGATGTGGCTCTGGGTAACCTGATCTAGTGTGAGGTGTCCCTGTCCATGGCAGGGGAGTTTGAACTGGCTGATCCTTTAAGTACCTGCCAATCCTGACATTTCTGTGATTCTCTGGTTATTACACCAAAATAAATTGGTGAGTTAGTGAGGTGCAATATTGTACTTATAGGACTGAAAGGAATTGTTGAGCCAGTGATTCTGCTCCTCTGCTCCTAAAAGCCAAAGGCTCACATGGTATGATTCAGTGGGGATTGAAGGTCTTCATGAGTCAATGTTGAAGCACCTTTCCCTATATTCACTTATTTTAGGCCTAAAGTGCTGCAGGGTAATTTTGCTGCAGGCAGCTTAGGTTAATGCTCCTGCCATTCCAAACTCAGACTGACAGTTCTCCTTAGTCCAGGCACATCCTCAGCTCATCCAACCTTTCTTTGAGATGAGGTGGTTCCAATTTATGCTCTCTGGCAACCCAGGTTTTCACCCAGACTGATTAAATAAGCACAAGTTCCTGTGGATGGCTGTATTCAGGAGAGTGGATTGAAGATGTAAGGTATCAGAGGCAACATGGAGCTGGGAGCTGTTGTAGAAATTAATAACCAGTTATGAATTATGACCTGAAAGGAGGTTGTAGCCAGTACAGAACAAGAGGACACAGCCTCAAGCTGTGCCAGGGCAGGTTTAGGCTGGATGTTAGGAAGAAGTTCTTGACAGAGAGTGATTGGCATTGGAATGGGCTGCCCAGGGAGGTAGTAGAGTCCCCATCCCTGGAGGGGATGAAAGGAGACTGGATGTGGCACTTAGTGCCAGGGTTTAGTTAATTAGAAGGTGTTACGTGATAGGTCAGACTTGATGACCTCAAAGATCTTTTCCAACCTGGTTAATTCTGTGATTCTACATTTTACAGGTTAGGTACCTGAAGAGATTCTTGGTGCAGGGCAAGTAGGTAGTGGAGGGCAGTGGAGGGAAGATGTCATTCCAGTTATTTCACAGCATGTTTTGATCCACAGCATGGATATCTGCAGTGCATCCATAGCTGCAAAGCAGACAGCTCAGATACCTGCCCTTTGGAAAGGGAAAAAAGCCAAAGTGAAGCAGTTTTGTGTGTCTTCACCTTCTTCATGTATTTATATTTTCAAAATGAGCAGTTTGTTAAACGTGGAAGGTTGACACAAGTCCTGCACTTGCAGTGTGGGTGAAGGCTGTCAGGAGTGACTCTGGCTGTGTCACGGCATGCAGCATTAGGCAGGGAATTTGTGAAGACAGGCTCATGAAAAAGAAATGAATCTTGTCAGACAACTCTGCATGTTTTATTATTAAAATCTTGAGCGGGTTTGGTGTTCATGAAGGGGACTGACTGAGCTTCTTCACACTTCCCTTTCAATAAATCTCACTTCTGAGTCGTGGCACCCTTGCTATTCTAGTCATGAGCCATGAGCAGATCACTGCTTACTGTGAACACCGCGGTGGATTTGTAGAAGGGACAGCTGGAGACTTATATGAGGTCATTGAACTGGATAGGGCTAGGTGATAGGTTGGTCTGGATGATCTTGGAGGTCTCTTCCAACCTGGTTGATTCTATAATTCTATGATTCCATGTTCTTTTGTGAGACCCAACCATGGCTTAAGACCAGGCACTCCAAGATGATGTGTGCTCACAAGTATAAATTGCCTGGCTGTGTGCTGCAGATGTTTTACTTCTGCTGATGGAAATGGGTTGCTTCCATTCTGGTAGTGACATCAGCTGCCTTCTGTCAGCTGGTGTATTTGGAGACTCATTCCATGGAGTGGCTGTCCTGAAAGAGCTTTCCAGAAAGCCATGTCTCTATGTGCTATGGAAATATCATTTTGAAGAGGTCATAGTCAAAAACGTGACTTCTAAGAGGACTTCATCAGTCATGTTTGATGAGCAAACAAGTGTTATTCAAGAGGAATAAGGAACAAGGAAGCTGGTGGCTCTGTTATGTGGGTGTGAGAGGCTCCAGACCCTTGACATAGGTTAGGAACTCCTCTCCCCTCTCGCCTCACTATCAAAATTTGTCAGAGTAGCTCAGAGGGTTTGGAAGTAAGCTGAAGCTCTATTTACAGCATGGTGAAACACACAAGCAGATACACACAATCTATTTACAACTATTTAATACAGAAATCCAAACTCCCTCCCAGACAAAGGAAACTGCCCAGAAAGGCTCAAAGCTACCTCCTCTTTCTCCTTCTCTGTCTCTCTTCCCAGCCAGACAAACAAAAGGAATCAGCAAAGTATACATTGTTATGTATTAGCTGAGATTAGAGGAGAGATATTAGAGTGGAGTTGAGAGCAAGTGAATCGATCCAACGATGCAGAACAAACTGACCTAAATTGTTTACATTTTAACTTTTTTACCCCTCTCAGCAAATCCATGAATGATGTAGACTTCATAATTGTTTTATTTTCACAATCAATGATCTAATTTCTCTCATTAACATATGCCAATTAGCCTCAAACCAGCACAGCCCTGCAGACTGGAAGATGGTGGTAGATGCTCTTGGCAAGGCTCAGGCTGATGAGTTCAGGCTGTGGTGGAGCGGTGAGGACTGCAGGTAAGCAAGGATGAGCAGCCCTGCCCAACGCATTCCAGCCAGCATCAAACACAGCCCCCTTCTGAGCACTGAGCAGATGTGTGGGGAGCATTGCAGGGAGCACTCTTGTGATTGTTTCCAAGAAAGCTGTGGCTGGAGGGATGGTTGCTGTTGCTTTCACCCTGCGAGAGCTAAGACTAAGCCCCTGTGATGCAGAGGCTCTGACACATTTGTTACGAGTCTTGATTCAGAANGTTTCTGGGAGGGGAGTTGTGTTTCTGTATTACCTTTTTACCTTGTCTATTTCTGTCTATAACTGTATATACTGTAACTATCTGCTTGTACATTGTGCCAGCTGTAAATACAAGCTTCATTCAAATTTCCAGAGCTGGCTGAGTCTAGTCTGGGTGATTTCTAAAGTGTGGGGGGGCGGGGGACACCCAAACCATCACATCCACTTAGGCAAGCAGGGAGTGAGGAGATCATTGCCTTCCCCATGAGAGCTAAGGCCTACAGCAAATCCCAGTGCCACAGCTCCATCAAAATAAACACCCACAGCCATCCTGACAGCAGGGCTGTGGAGATGAGAATGACATTGAGAAGGAGATTTGAGGAAGAGTTTAACTCACTTTCCATACAGATATAACTGAACCTTAAAATGATTGTCCTTTCTCTGTGGTATTTTGGTAATCCTGGGAAGGTTAAGAAACTTTTCTTCTGCCCCCTGAGAAGCTGTGAGTTCTTAAGCCATTTCACTGTAATCCTGCCCTGTACCTCAGCTCCAGCTCCATTCCAAAGTAAATTTCTCACCTGTTGTTTTTTGTTTGTTTTGTTTTTAAAATACACTTAGGAATTCAAATGTGCTCAGATTAAATCCTGCCATAAAGTGTAAAGGGATGTTGTAAGCTGTTCGTTGTGGAGGACCTGGGAAAAAGAAAGAGATGAAAGAAACCCTGTGTCCTTCAAAATCTCCTATTACTTGGCTGGAGTTCGGCACTTGCAGGAGGCGCTGCCCTTAGCACCTGATTTATCCTTAGTTTCAGTGGAGCTGTGCTGTTTTGCAATGCTGATAGCTCCACCAGAAAATTGTGGCATTAAAAACCTCTGGTTTGTGTTTTGTTCCACTTAGCATCAGCTTGTCGGAGGTGACAAAAGAAAGACAAAAAAAGGTTGCTAGGCATCGATAGATCTAAACCACTTTCACAAAAGCAAAACTTCCAAAGGCTAAAGAACAGACAAGAAAAAAATATTACAGAAGATCAAATTAAAAAAAGAAAAAAAAAAAGCAACTCCTGGTTATATTTTCTATTAATATTTTTATTATACTAAAATATTCACCATTTACCAAGTGGAGGCTGCATGTTTCTGCTCACTAGTTGTTTCTGACCTCTGCCAGCATGGAACACTAAAACTGTCCTAGATCTGCTGTGATTTTGTGAGTCTACATCTAATAAAATGCTCAGAGACCATAAATTGTGTTTACACATCACTGCTCAACATCCTTGTATTTTCACTGTGTTATTTTCCAGTCTATCAAAGAGTCTGGGGACACTTTCCTCTTTTTATTTGATTATTTTGACTCTCAGAAAAAAAATTTCTTTTATGTAGCATAACAATTTATTTTTTAAAAAAGTATTATTAGTAGTTCTAGAAGGGTACATTAGAGGGAAGATCTGGAGGTGCTGGAACATGTCCAGAGAAGGGCCACAAGGATGATCAGAGGGATGGAGCTGCTCTACTATGAGAACAGGCTGAGAGTTGAACAACTGGGGTTGTTCAGTCTGGAGAAGAGAAGGCTCCAAGGAGACCTTTGTTGTCCAGAGAAGGGTGACAAAGCTGGTGAGGGGCCTGGAACACAAACCCTATGAGGAGAGGCTGAGGGAGCTGGGCTTGTTTAGCCTGGAGAAGACAAGGCTCAGGGCAGACCTCGTTGCTGTCTACAACTACCTGAAGGGAGGTTGTAGCCAGGTGGGGTTGGTCTCTTCTCCCAGGCAACCAGCAACAGGACAAGGGGACACAGCCTCAAGTTGTGCCGGGGGAAGTATAGGCTGGATGTTAGGAGGAAGTTGTTGGCAGAGAGAGTGATTGGCATTGGAATGGGCTGCCCAGGGAGGTGGTGGAGTCACC
>WAAF01021093.1:21742-42433 GCA_013400475.1 Tricholaema leucomelas
AATGCTTCCTTGCAAAACTGACCCCAAATTGAGCTTTTACTCTTCAGAATCCCTGACAAAAAACATCTCATAGCGACTCACAGAAGTAGAGGCGGGGGTGGGTGGAGTGTATAGACTTTGAAATTCACTTTTAAAATGGCAAATCCTCAGGCAAAATAAAAAAGATTATTTCATATTTAAAAAGAACATACACAGGGAGATGATAAGCAAACCCTAATGCCCGTGGAAGGCTGTGCTGCAGCAAGCTAGGTGTATATCTGTGTGTTTGCCTGCTTTTTAACTTTCCCAGTACCAAAACACATCTTTAAATGATTGCATTTGACAAAGGAAAGACAAGGAAAAATGGTGCAGCATCTTTAATTTATCAGTTTACATGGGATGCAGGCAATAGCCTGTGGGTACCAGATTGTGATTTTTTCTCCTCAAGTACATTCTCATGTTTTACTGATGAGCTGTTTGCCAGACCCTTGTGTCTGCAGAGTAAGAGTTTCATGGAGCATCTGCTTCAATCGCTCTGCCTCTTGTTTTATTTTGTCACTAAACTCACTTAGGCTTACAGAAGCACCTACACAGGAAGCTACTTTAATTCAATAGCATATCAAGAAGGTAGATTCTCTAGTGCTTGTAATACAGCCATTTATTTCTACTCTTTTCCATTAGACGATTGACACTGTGTTCTGTCATACTCCAGGGTATGTGTGGTTTCTGACCTACCTGTAAGGTTTCTTGACTAGAAGAACAGCACATGCAAATAGAGATGGATCACAGAATCACAGAACTGTCAGGGCTGGAAAGGACCTCAAGGATCATTTCATTCCAGCCCCCCTGCCGTGGACAGGGATGCCTCACACTAGATCAGGTTGCCCAGAGCCACATCAAGCCTGGTCTTGAAAACCTCCAGGGATGAGGCTTCCTCCACTTTCTTGGGCAACTTGTGCCAGTGCCTCACCAACCTCATGGCGAACAACTTCTTCCTAATGTCTAATCTCAATCTGCCCTCCTCTCTAGCTTGGATCAATTTCCCTCAGTCCTATCACTTCCTGGCACCTTAAAAAGTCCCTCCCCAGCTTCCTTATAGCCCCCTTCAGATACTGGAAGGCCACAATAAGGTCTCCTTGGAGCCTTCTCTTCTCCAGACTGAACAACCCCAATTCTCTCAGCCTGTCCTCATAGCAGAGCAGCTCCATCCCTCTGATCATCCTTGTGGCCCTTCTCTGGACACATTCCAGTGCCTCCAGATCTTTCTTGCAATAGGACTTCCAGAACTGGACATAGTGCTCCAGGTGGGGTCTCAATAGAGCAGTGGAGAGGGGCAGAATCACCTCTACACTGGACTGTAGTGCTGGTCTCACTTCTCTTGATGCAGCCCAGGATGTGGATGGCTCTCTGGGCTGTAAGTGTGTGTCTGTGCAGCTGTAGATTGTCTTATAGGGAGGTGGATGTGCAATTCTGTTTGTAGCGCACTGATGAGAAAACACGACTCCTAGAAGAATAGCATTTGCCCCATCCCCAAAGTCAGGTGTCAGAGAAGAAGCCAATAGAGAAAGTAAGTCCACAAGTGGAGATTTCGCTTTTTCCTGACTCTGTGCACTGGCATTACACAGCAAATGGCCCTGGATGCTCTATGTGTATTTAAACTCGAAACATAAAAGGGTTTACAAGGACAGAGAACATTATATGGGAAGTTGAAACAATATGCATCACCCTTAGTCACTTTACACAATATTTTTCTTATCCCATGGCTGTTCAGTGATTGAGAGAAGCAGCAGGAGTTAAGGGGCTGCAGATTGCCTCTGAATTGCTGGATAGTGCTCAAACTTTGCAGTAAAAACTAACAGAACTTGTTGAAGTGTATGGCTATGCAATGGCAAATTGTTGTTTAAATCAGAAACAGGGCATGTGGGACATGACCTTTGCAATGTTCTCTTAACAGCTTCATGGGATAAATGGAGTAAGGACAAAAAGAAAGAAGTGTTGTAGAAAAAGACAAATGGGATAAGCAACGATCTCACAAACACTTCTGATATCCTTGACCACAGTTTTGGTCTGAGAATCACAGAAACATTCAGGTTGGAAAAGCCCCTCAGGGTCACCAACTCCAACTCTACTCTACAAGGTGTGCCCTAAACCATGGCCCCAAGCACCACATCCGAACGAGTTTTAAACACACCCAGGATTGGTGACTACACCTCCCTGGGCAGCGCATTCCAGTGCCTGACCACTCTTGCTGGGGGAAAAAAAAAAATCCTACTGTCCATTCTAAAGTTGCCCTGTTGCAGCTAACAGTGTAGGGACTGATCCTGTTCAAGGCTCCAATCTGTTGTTAGGGTGTTTTTTCCCCCCTCTTTATTTGACTCGCTGCTGTGCACCCTGAAAAATGCTGTCAGGAACAAACAGAGCAGAAGCTGCAGTCTGCATTGCTTTTGGTATTGATGCCACCAAAAGGAGGAGTGATTTAATTATTACTTTTTTTTTTTTTTTTTTTTTTACTAAGGTTTATTGTTGTACCTGAATTGCCATAGACAAGGCCTGTAATTAGACTCTGATTATTTTCAACACAGGACAGAAAATGGGAGCCTTAGACCAGCAGAGCTCTTGCAGGAAATCATCAGGAATCCCACTGTGCCCTGCCACGTGCAGCCTCCTTGATTTAAATTGGTCACCTGCATTGTTCTCTGCTGTAGACTGCAGGAGGTTCCAACTGATTTTATAAAGCCACAGTTGGTCCACGTTCATGGCCAGGGTAACAAGCAACGTCCTGCATTCTCAGAAGACACCGCAGACATCGCAATGTGTACCAGCAACAGAACAAGGGGACACAGTGTCAAGTTGTGCCAGGGGAAGTATAGGCTGGATGTTAGGAGGAAGTTCTTCACAGAGTGATTGGCATTGGAATGGGCTGCCCAGGGAGGTGGTGGAGTCACCGTCCCTGGGGGTGTTCAGGAAAAGACTGGATGAGGCACTTAGTGCCATGGTCTGGTTGACTGGCTAGGGCTGGGTGCTAGGTTGGACTGGATGATCTTGGAGGTCTCTTCCAACCTGGTTGATTCTATGATTCTACTCATGATACAGCTCTGCCTACAAGGCTATTCAGAATCCCATCAGAGCCTGAGGAGCCAAGCTCTATTTTCTCAGCTTTCTACACCTGAGCAGTAATTGTGAACTCTCAGTCAAACACAGAACTCTACAGAAAGTACAACCTGGGACTCAAGGGTGTGATTTTCTTTTTCTTTTTTTTTTTTCCCTTCACTGAAAGGAGGTCTTTGATGATGCACACACCTTTGAAATGAATTCATCCTATTCTTCATTGCCATGTGCATAGCTGGAATGCAGGCTGGGACTCTGCTAACCCCACTGTGGGTTTGCTGATGGATTATAAGAGCACAAATACTGTTTGTGACAGTTCAGATTTACTGTGAGGTCAAATATGTAGCTTTAAAAGGGTCTTTACAGCAGAGTTATAGAATGGCCATTTCTGATGGCTCTTTGATCCTATTTATGTCTTTATGCAAAAGCTTTGATGCTGATGGCAATATGTATGTCTTTAATAAATACACCTCCTTTGCCTGACACATCTCACCTGTTTATGTCCTTTACTCCTTGCTGATATTTACTGATACAAACACATCTATTTCAAGAGATGATTCGTTCCAGCAGAGTATTTAGCCCCACTCAGTATCTTGTTGTGAAACTTGGGAATCTCACCAAATGTTTGGGTCTGTGCTCCGTATGCTGCAGATGCAAAGCATCCAAACCTAAACTTGTCCTTTACAGAGGCAAGGGGCTCTGTAAGATCCTAGTATGAGAAGTCAAATCTTATTTGTACTTCCTGGGAAGTTGTCAGGATGTTAGTATCATTAAAATAAATGGGTTTATGTAATATTTTTTTCCACATAGAGATCCACATACACCAAAGAATTCTTCTCAGGAATTCTCATTCCCTTGTGCATAGAATCAGGAATCACAGAATCACAGAATTAATCAGGTTGGAAAAGATCTTTGAGATCATCAGGTCCAACCTATCACCTAACACCTTCTAACTAACTACACTCTGGCACTAAGTGCCTCATCCAGCCTCCTTTTAAACACCTCCATGGACGGCGACTCCACCACCTCCCTGGGCAGCCCATTCCAATGCCAATCACTCTTGCTGTGAAGAACTTCCCAACCTCAATTAATTCCTCTCTGTTTTATATTGAGTTCTTCTTGTGCCAGCATTGTCCTCGAGCATGAAGATCACCAAGCTGGGAGGCTTGGCTGGTACAGCTGAAGGCTGTGCTGCCATCCAGAGAGACCTGGGCAGACTGAGAGCTGGGCACAGAGGAACCAGATGAAGTTCAACAAGGACAAGTGCAGAGTGCTGCATCTGGGGACAAATAACAAACTGCAGCAGTACAGGCTGGGAGGTGATCTGCTGGAAAGCAGTCCCGTGGAGAGGGACCTGTGGGTCCTGGTGGATAACATCCATGGCACAGCAATGTGCCCTTGTGGCCAAGAGGGCCAATGCGGTCCTGGGGTGTATTAGGAGGATTGTGTCCAGCAGATCAAGGGAGGTTCTCCTCCCCCTCTACTCTGCCCTGGTGAGACCTCATCTTGAATACTGTGTTCAGTTTTGGGCTCCCCAGTTTAAGAGGGATAGGGATCTGCTGGAGAGGGTCCAGCAGAGGGCTAGGAGGATGATTANGGAGCCTTTCAAGGCTTGTCTGGATGTGTTCCTCTGTGATCTGTGTTAGATAGGATTGTCCTGCTCTGGCAGGGGGGTTGGACTCGATGATCTCCTTGGGTCCCTTCCAGCCCCTAATATCCTGTGATCCTGTGATCCTGTGAACTTCTTCCTAACATCCACCCTGAACCTCCCCTGGCACAGCTTGAGGCTGAGTCCTCTTGTTCTGTCCCTGGCTACGACTTCCCTTCAGGTAGTTGCAGACAGCAATGAGGTCTGCCCTAAGCCTTCTCTTCTCCAGGCTGCACACCCCCAGCTCCCTCAGCCTCTCCTCACAGGGCTGTGCTCCAGGACTCTCACCAGCCTTGCTGCCCTTCTCTGGACACTTTCCAGAACCTCAATATCTTTCTTAAACTGAGGGTCTCAAAACTGAACACAGGACTCAAGGTGTGGCCTAACCAGTGCCAGCACAGGGCAGAAGGACTGCCCTGGTCCTGCTGGCCACACTGTTTCTGATCCAGGCCAGGATGCCCTTGGCCTTCTTGGCCACCTGGGCACACTGCTGGCTCATGTTCAGCTGCCAACCAGCACCTCCAGGTCCCTCTCTGCCTGGCTACTCTCCAGCCACTCTGTCTCCAGCCTGTAGCACTGCACTGCATGGGGTTGTTGTGGCCAAAGTGCAAATCTGATCTAACAGAGTGCTAGAGAAAGAACTGAACAGCAGTGAGTGGCTCAGGGGAACAATAACAGAATCTGAATCCTAGGTGGTTGGTTCAAATCTAATCCAGGGTGGAAGTAACGGCAATTGTTGCCATCTAAATCTTTTCATCTATCTGTATGAAATGAGTTTATGGTCTCAGTACAGTTTCTGACAAGTGTCTAGGTCAGATGACACCAGGTCTGGCAAACTCAGTGTCAGGCCCAAAGTCCAAATGGGTCTGTAGGTTGAACTGCTCTGTGCATTCCAGCAGGGGAGTGTGTAAGCAGCCGAGTTCTTAGAACCTGTTCTGTTGATGATAACTGATTCAGTCTTCAGGCTCCTCCCTGGGAATCCTCTCAAGGTCCAACAACTCTGTTTCAGTTAGACAGTAAAGATGAAATCTTTCTCTTAACACCCATATCAAAACCAGACACTCAGAAGGACAAGAGGACAGACACCAAAGAAGCAGCCACAGTAATTGAAACTGCTGTCACTGAAACTCCTGTGTTTCAGTTTGCTCAAGTGCTTCACAACAGAATAATGCCTTTAATGGCCTGCAGTCCTCTGCTGCACATTTCCCGTGCACTGCATGTACACCATGGCAAAGCTGAGCAGTTGCTGCTGGCAGTAGTGCTGCGGAGATCATTTGGGCTCTTCTCCTTGCAAGAGCACTGGGAGAAATCTTTACCAGCTAGGAATACCTCTCAGCTGCCCCCTCCGTGCCATCACTCATGTCACTCCCATTGCAAAGCCCTCCTCATCCTGAGTGTGTTGGATCAGAGCAGCTGGGTAGTGCCTCTGTGCTAGATGTGGCTTTGCTGGTGGTGGGTGTCCAGAAGGATCTGCAGGATCCACTTTGAGCTATATGTGTAAATGTTTGTATTATAAGTTAATCTGACAGGCAACAGCCCTGCTGCTGAGGATTCTCTGGCTCTGGATTCTATGTGATACTAATTGCTAGGTAGTAAAGCCAGTAGAGAAGCAAGAAGTCCAAAGAGAAAAACTGTCTTTTTTTTTCCTGCTGCAAGTGATAGATATTATTTGCCCTATTATTGTTTTCTATCATTTATGGATCACTGTAAGAGTGACATATGTGAGTTTAATATATTCATGTAAGATATTATATACGTGTGGAGAAAGACAACATTTGGCTCTAATTCTTCCATATTTTTATCATAAAAATTGTATCTCAGGAGACATGGAAAGCAAAAGGAAAATAAAGGAAAGACCCCAAAAGCAATAATAGAAAAGAGAGTGAGTGATATTCTTAATAAATGAAGGATTAGGAGACTCAAACGAAAGGAGACTTTAATATATGATAGAGAAGAAAGAATTGGAAGGACTTTTAAATTTAATAGACAGTTCATAAATTAGAAAACGTGTCCTATAGTATTAAAAATCACACTTAGCATTTCACTGAGTTATATATTATTAATTTATGTTATGATATACGATTCACTGAGGTGCTAATCATTTATATTTGGTGTGGAATCTAAATCCAGATTTCTAGCCTTAGTAAGCCTGAGTTTTGCCTGATTTTCCTACCTCCAGGTTTCACATAGTGATCAGACATCTCTGCAAGAAGCACAAACCTTGTGTGAGGGAATCACAGTACATGGGCAGGAGAGTTGATGTCCTCACTCAGGTAACCAGTGATAGAGCAAGAGGAAGTGGTCTCAAGGTTTATGTTGGTGATTAGGAATTTTTGCTGCAAGAGCGGTCAGGCATTGGAAGAGGCTGCCCAGGCAGATGGTGGAGTCTCTGCCCCTGGAGGTGTTCAAGAAACCTGTGGCTATGGCACTTGGGCACCACTTCGTGGTGTAGTGGCCATGGTGGTGTTGGTTTGAGTTGACGATCTTAGAGGTCTTTTTCAACCTTAACAACTCTGTGATTCTATGATAAAATCATTACCAGAGAGCTGTTTGTAGAGACAGGAGAGCCCTTCAGTTCTTCCAGTCTCCCAAGGGCTTTATCCTTGAATTTCTAAAGTTTTTAGAAGGGCTCTAGCAACAAGGCTTCGTCTGGCACAAGAAAACTCTTAGCTAAATTCCCACACAACACTTTGTTCTGTTTTGCTTTGTTTTGTTGTTAAAACCCAAAGAGCCTGCAAAAGTCCTGTGCTGCAAGGCCACTCCCTAAGTCAGTGTCCCTGTTTCTCCTGAGGTCTTCAGTAATAGACAGGGTTTGACCTTCCTTTCAAATGCCTCTTTTGATTTCTGCTTTACCTGTTCCGCTCAACACCTCCCTCCACTTGAGGTATGTCTGCCACAGAGACTGTGCTGGGGGTGGGAAGCTGGTCTGAATGAGGTCTGCTTCTTTCAATCTGGATTGCTGTTGCACTGTGTACTGTTCCATTCTCCCTGTCTACCAGCATGAGCACTTGCAGTCCCCTCTTACTCCACGTCCTCTCCCACAGGAGTCCTTGGGGATCAGTAACCATCATCTTTAAGATAAAACTGCCTAGCTCCCAGTCCTTGCGTGGTTGCTCAGTTGCAGTGTCACCTGTGCCAGAGAGCACAGAGCCTTCGTCTGGTACAGCCTGGCTCTGTGTTTGGAAAGAGAAACTTCATTTGCAGCTGGAGCCTAGCAAACAACCCACAGAGTCACAGAATGGGGGAGGCTGGAAGGGACCTCCAGAGATCATATAGGCCAACCTCCCTGCCAGAGCAGAGACACCTAGAGCAGGCTGTGCAGGGATGTGTCCAGGCAGGTTTTGAAAGTCTCCAGAGAAGGAGACTCCACAGTCTCTCTGGGCAGCCTGCTCTAGGGCTCCAGCACCCTCAAAGGAAAGTTTTTAAGTCCAAGTGAAACCTCTTGAGTTCCAGTTTGTGTCCCTTGCCTCTTGTCCTACCACTTGGCACCACTGTAGCCCCATCCTTCTGACAGTCACCCTTTAGCTGTTGACCGGCATTGAGAAGATCCCCTCTCAGTCTCCTCTTCTCCAGGCTAAACAACACCTGGCACTCAGCCTCTCCTCTTAATAGAGATGTTGCAGGCCCCTTGGCATCTTTGTGGCTCTCCATAGCTCCCTGTTTCCCTTGAACTGGGGAGCCCCATAATGTAATAGTTTGTTAGGGGACTAAGGGAATTGAAATTCTTCTTGCAGCCAGAAGTAACATGGTGCATGGGTTTGCAGCACAGAGAAAAGAACATGCATGAAAAATAGGCAGGGAGGCAGAAATGTTGGGGAGGGGTTTAATTCAGTGTAATGTGGTTGAAGACAGAGGCTTATCAGCAGCACACAGTCAGGAGTCTCACAGTCATAGCAGGACGACGGAACCTTGTTATCCCCACCACAGCCCAACCTCAGGATAGCAACAGAGACAGCTGCACAGCTGCTAGGGCGGAATCCAGCCAAGAGAGAAACCCTTGAGCTGTCAGTAAATCCAGACATCACCACTGTTGCTGCTACTGGGAAGAGACACACCAGAGTTTGGCTTGAGTGCTGCAGCTGCCAGACTTCACTGCCTTGGGTCACAGCTGTTGACTGTGGTGCTGCGAGAGTATTATTGGGAAGAAGAGTAAAACCTGTGCCAACACAGTGGGGAGACAGCTACCAAGCTAATGTCCAAATGGCATCCTGGCAGTTTTCAATCACTCTCTAACCAATTTGCTCCATGAGAAAATGGCTGCAGCAATAAAAGTTTGATTTATAGCTTCAGCTTGCAGTGTGTGTGACACAGAGCAGCCGTGCATTTGGAGACTGTGATGAGTGACAACTGGCTGTCTGTGTCAAGTACTATTCAACACATGGAAAAGCAGATTTTAGCCCAGTGAAGTCCTTTTGTCTGCTTCAAGTGGTTAATCACACTGCATAACCACAGCTGGTACTTTGTTCTGGACATCATTAAGAGAAGAAACCAGAGAATGAGGAAGCAAAGGAAAGACATCCTAGCAAGTGGCTGGGCTAGCCTTTTGTTTGCCCTGCTTTTGTAAATGTGTAGATTTGTGGGGGTTTTAATAGCTATTTACCAGGATGAGGCATTGTTTGAAAGCCAAACTGAGAACATTTTGAAGTGTTGCCACATCTCTTTGGTGTGCTGTAACCACCAAGATCTAAGGGTTGCCACCCCACAATGAGGCCAGTGTGCTGTGGTGCCATCACTGCAATGATTTCCCGACATTTGGAGGCAGTTTAGGTATGATCTTATAACATCAACATTTTCCTTTATTTTAAATGTTTTTTTTCACTACTTCCCATCTATCTTCTTGGTTTGTTTATATCAGGCATTCATATCCTTTCCCTCTTGTCCCTTGAGGCTTTTTCCCTTGAGGCTATATCCCATTCCCCCTTCCACTAGAAGGTTCCATCCTATTTCATTCTAAGCAAATCCCAGTCTGCTGGACAGAAACGTTGCTGGTGTAAATCTTTCTGTTAATCCTGTGGGAAAAGCCTTGTACCCCCAAGTGAGCATGGTCTATAAAGCAGGATCCCTGTTGCCCTGATCAATCCAGCTCCTGCTAATGCAGCTGTCACATTTACATTGATCTTCTCTTAACATGGCCTATTAAAACCATGTGCAGTATGCCACAATCACTCAAGCAATAGTAAGAATGTTCCCTGGCTTTGGTTGGAAATACATCCTAGCATCTTAAGTATTTCCTTTGTCTCACTTTCACAGACAGCCTGGGCATTGCATGGCTTTTCCTGGCCTTCTGGGTGTCTTTCTTCATGGATGCATCATTTCATGCCTTAAAGCATGATGGGCCCTTTATTAATAAAGCAGTAGTGCAGAACTTGGTCTAGACTGAGCGCAATGGTGCAACTGTGAAGAACTAATCTAGAAGGGAAAAAAAAACCTTTCTAGGACCTCTGAATCTCTTTTCTACTCTGAATTCCACTGCTGGGGCACAGCAGAATCTTCTCCCAAAGCCTATTCTTAAAAGCAAATACTTGAGGTACTGCCAACAAGAAATTATATGCTTCAGTGCGCCTCTTCCTAGTCAGCTTTACCAGAACCAGTTCCCTGGTTGGGGTGATTTCATGGCCCCCCTCCCTGGCCAGGCTTACCAATATCAGTTCCCCAGTTGAGGTAATCTTTTAGGGAGATACAAAGAGCCTAACTTTTCCTGTGGTATACTCCTGCTGCTAGAATCATTTAACTCATCTAAATGTGGGATAAAGACATCTTACTGGAAGGACTGACCCATGGAGACTGACTCAACCTGGGCAGTCTGTGCCAGTGCCTCACAACCCTTCCTGTGGAAAAACTTTTCCTAATGTCCAGTTGAAGCCTCCCCTGGCACAGCTTGAGGCCATTCCCTCTTGTTCTGCCTTTAGTTCATAGTATCATAGTATCATCAGGGTTGGAAGAGACCTCACAGATCATCAAGTCCAACCCTTCACTCAGAGCTCAAGGCTAGACCATGGCACCAAGTGCCACGTCCAATCCTGCCTTGAACAGCTCCAGGGACGGCGACTCCACCACCTCCCTGGGCAGCCCATTCCAGTAGCCAATGACTCTCTCAGTGAAGAACTTTCTCCTCACCTCAAGCCTAAATTTCCCCTGGCGTAGCTTGAGGCTGTGTCCTCTTGTTCTGGTGCTGGCTGCCTGAGAGAAGAGAGCAACCTCCTCCTGGCCACAACCACCCCTCAGGTAGTTGTAGACAGCAATAAGGTCTCCCCTGAGCCTCCTCTTCTCCAGGCTAAACAATCCCAGCTCCCTCAGCCTCTCCTCGTAGGGCTGTGCTCGAGGCCTCTCCCCAGCCTCGTTGCCCTTCTCTGGACACGCTCAAGCATCTCAATGTCCCTTCTAAACTGGGGGGCCCAGAACTGAACACAGTACTCAAGGTGTGGTCTAACCAGTGCAGAGTACAGGGGCAGAATGACCTCCCTGCTCCTGCTGGCCACACCATTCCTGATGCAGGCCAGGATGCCATTGGCTCTCTTGGCCACCTGGGCACACTGCTGGCTCATGTTCAGGCGGGTATCAATCAGCACCCCCAGATCCCTCTCTGTCTGGCTGCTCTCCAGCCACTCTGACCCCAGCCTGTGTCTCTGCATGGGGTTGTTGTGGCCAAAGTGCAGCCCCTGGCACTTGGAGCCATTGAATGCCATCCCCTTGGACTCTGCCCATCTGTCCAGGCGGTCAAGGTCCCGCTGCAGAGCCCTTCTGCCCTCCAACTCAGCCACATCTGCCCCCAGCTTGGTGTCATCTGCAAACTTGTTGTGAGAACAGAGCAGTGCCTGCCTCTCTACAATGTCCTTTCAGGAGGAAATTTAGACTTTAAAACTTGTTTTGCAGTGCCCACTCATACCTACAGTGCTTAGAGAAGTATGCCTGTGAGCGACAGAGCATCGTGACACTTGGCACTCTGGGTGGGAAGAGGAGAGAAATGTGAGATTCCTTACTCCGAAATCCAGATGACTTCGCGTTGTAACTGGCTGTCTCCTCAGCGCTGTTTCAGTTGTGAGCTGCTATGCTTTGAACCATGAGAGCAGAGCCTATCTTTTTGTGCTGAGGCTGGGAATCTGAAGCCCTCATTATTTCTGCATTCGTTAAAATGCAGCTCTCTGTTCGACAAGCAGGCACCGAAAGGGCTTTGATAGTGCCTGATCTACATCCGGAGATCTGCTGTGATCTCCGCTTTTCTAAAGTGGCACATCGTAACCGGCGCACTACCAGCAGAAAGTGCTACAAGAGGCTACTTTTAACAGCTTCTCTTTCCTATGTCTTGCCTGCAGTGTTTTCATTTGCATACCTGAGCCATGTCATTATTGTTGTCTCTGCTCTGCCTGTCTCTGTCCCCTCAGTGGCTTATCACCTTTGTGTTTTTTGCGAAGTTATTTATTTATTTTAATAAAGGCTGTGCTCTCTGCATTTCTTGTGTCGATTTCCTGAGTTAATATTCATGATTCTCCTTTAAAAGCCAACAGATCCTCTGTTGATGTTGGCTTTACAATGCTCCTGTCAAACACACTTTTACAAAATAAAAGGGCTTCTTTTCCTTTCAGATGCTTGGGTTGGAAAGTAGACAGGTACCTTCCACATGGCATGTAAGATGATCCTGGGTTTATTCTCTAGACAGGAGAGCAAGAAAACTGAGTCTAAGTTTTGCTGCCTGTACTTTTAAAGAACATTTCATAGTCCCCATCTAGAGTGATCCACAAAGCAAATTCACAAGTTTGAGCCACCTGTGCACGCTGGCTTTGCAATATGTTCTTCTGCACTGTAGCTTTGTGGGGGGTGGGGGGCAGGTGAGGGGTGTTAAAAATTATTTTACTATTTTTGCAATTTTTTTCCTGTTTAGAACGAAAATGGAGGGCAGTGGGTGGTGGGCACTTCTTTTTTCTCTTAAGGGGTTCATATTTTTACACTTCCACTGCAAATCAAAGGCAAAGGATTGGTCTGCTTAAAGCTGTAACCAACAAAGATGACTGTTTCCTTCTCCTCCATCTCTGCATCAAAGACAAAAACCCCAAGTGGTATCTACTGACTCCTCAGAATGCTCCATTTCACCTCTGTTTCTCTCTTGTTACGACTTTCCTTGTTTTGTGTTGCCTCCTAGACGGGAGTTTGTTGCCCTTCTCTAAGATGGTGATTGCAGTAATTAAACAACAACCACAGTATATCTGCATCTGACAAATACTCTTTCACCTCAGCCACAAGAGCCTTTGGACTCATTGGTAATTAGCCACTGCACCCAGCACAGTGCCTTTGTCCTTCTCTGTTTTTTCAGTTAGCTAGTCCCTCTGCCAACTATCCCACTAGTGTGGCTTCACAGCAGCAGCCCTCTTCCCTTTCTATGCATTGCCACCCCAGCTTCGTGAGAAGGCTGCTGCTACTCGTGTCAAGTTGAGTACAAACCTCAATTTTTATTTTCAGTTACTTGCAGTAAGTAAAAAACTCCAACGAAATCCACTCCCCCCCCCATTTCCGTTAGTCTGCCTTTACTTGCCTGCTTACATGTAGGCTGTGAACTTTTGGTGTTGTGAGCTTTCCCTTGACTGTGTGAACATGGTGAGTGTACAGAGAAAACAGAGCTTCCTACTGCATGAATGTGAAAGGAAAGAGGTCTTTATGTACTGCTTCTGTTATAGAAAGAAAAACAAAATGGTCTTCCTCTTTTTACATTCTCTGCTCTGATCCCCAGCTCCATCAAATCCCCTGCACACACCTCCCCATGCCGTTAGGCTCTGTCTCCTAGCAACATATAGCCCCTTAGAGCTTTATCTGGCTGCTACCTGTATGCAATCAGGCTGTCAGTCATTGCAGAAAGTGATTGAGCTCTATCCTGGCTGCAGATCTTGAGGCACTCTGCATAGGTGTGATGAGTGGACCTACAGCAGTGTGGGGCTGCGATATGCACACTGTTCTTAGGAAAACAGAAGGGAATAATTCTTTCTACCTCTTATTTGCCTCTGGTGCTGACTTTGCAACTGTCTTGCCTCACAAAAGGGTGAAATTTGTTTTCCTTTTAAAGCCAAAGTTTGCTGTAAAGCTGCTTAAACCAAGTTGCCCGTTGATTTCTTGCCATGCTGGCATCCCTGTCCACTGTGAAGCAGATCACAAGGGTGCAGTGACAAAATCTGCATCCCATCTTCTTTATCTAGAGTGGTGAAAGACAAACATGTCCCCTGCACTTAAGTGCTTTGTGTTGGGTGCTTTCATTTGCAATACAAGGCAGTCATTGTCATGAGCAAGAGCACGCAACTTCTAGTGCTCAGCTGTAGTCTGACTGGCAGTACTTCTGGAGTGATGCAGCTGATGGACAGTACTTGGTAGGGGATATTTCTAACACCTAGTGTTAGAACAGCTAATGTGCTTCAGATTTTTCAGCCCCTTGCAGTCAGTGGAGAGAGGTAGGATTTAAGACGTCTGCGTAGAAGCCTTCTGCAGTGACTTACAGGGGCAGCACAGACTGCTGCCTCCGTGGAGCTGTGCAAAATTAGGGGAACTGGCAGGCTTACCTTGTGCTTCCTTCCTTGGGAGACAAAAAGGTTCAAAACAGCAGCTGCCTTATGGCACAATGCAAAGGTAAATCTTGATGCTGAGATGCTGTTGTGGTCCTTGTCCTGAACGTACCTTAAACTAGCAAGGGATAGCTGCATAATCCAGGCGGGCAGACGTAATGCAGGCTGGCAGAGGGATGAAGCACAAAAAAGGCTACTGTTGGACGTGCTCCCTCACTAAATTTGCAGATGACACAAAGATCTGAGGGAGTAATCTGCCTGAGGGTATGAAGGCTCTGCAGAAGGACCTGGACAGACTGGACCAGTGGGCTGAGGCCAATTTCATGAGGCTTAATGGGGCCAAGTGCCAGGTCCTGCACTGGGTCACAGAAATCCTACAAATGTAGTTGAATCCCCATTCCTGTAGATATAGAAGTTCAGACCCAGTGTGACCCTGGGCAGTTGGACATGTCCCTGCTGACTGCAGGGGGATTGGACAAAATGTCCTTTGAGAATCCCTCTCAACCCAATGAAATCTGTGAATCTGTGAGTCACACAGACCTGAGGCAGGACAGCTGGAAATTGTCTGGCAAAATGACCTGGGGATGCTGGCTGACAGCTGGCTGAAGATGAGCCAGCAGTGTGCCCAGGTGGCCAAGAAGGCCACCAGCATCCTGGCCTGGATCAGGAACAGTGTGACCAGCAGGAACAGGACAGTGACTATCTCCCTGTACTGGGCACTGGTGAGTCCTGGATTGAGTTTTGGGCCCTCACTCCAACAAAGACATTGAGGAACTGGAGCAGGTCCAGAGAAGGGCAACAAAGCTGGTGAAGGGTCTGGAGAACAGGGCTGGGGAGGAGTAGCTGAGGGGACTGTGGGTGTTTAGTCTGGAGGACAGTGAGGGGAGACCTCATTGCTCTCTAAAAGTCCTTGGAAGGAGGTTGGAGACAAGTGAGGATTGGTGTCTTCTTCCTAGTAACAAGTGATAGGAGAGGAAAGAGCCTTAGGTTGCTCCAGGAGAGGTTTAGCCTGGACATTAGAAGAAACTTCTTCACTGAAAGGGTTCTCAACCACTGGAGCAAGCTGCCCTGTAATAGCTCTGGGATTCTATCAGGATCCTTCAGTGACTTCCAAGGAGGGTCTAGGCAGGTGTTCACAAGAGTAGTGAGGATTTCAGACCCCACCACCTGTACCTGATAGCCTGCACCTATCTAGCACTGCTTCAGATGAAATCCTTAGGTAGCCTTGCACCTTCTTGGAACCTCTGCAGCAGGGAAGCAGAGATTTTGGGATGATGTTGTCCTTACGTTACCCACACTTGTGTGTTAACCTGCCCCACTGCTTAGCCACAGGGTTATTTTTAGTAGGCTACTCATAGATTAAAACATCTGAATGAGCATGTCCTTTCAGGCAGCTGGGTGCAGGCTTTCTCCATGGATTCTGCAGAGAGAGCTGAGGAGATCTGGGTGATGGGCACGGGAATGACTCATCCCTTTAGCATTCTAACTCAGCTGTGCTGTGCAGCCTGCTCTGGCAAACGTCTTGGACTAGATGATCTCCAGAGGTCCCTTGACATTCTGTAATTCTGTGAACCAGTGCCCACTGAGCTCAATGGAGAGATTATTTTGGATTTCATTCTCTGATTCTCTGTGAATAAAGCATCTCACTCTTGCTGTTCATGCCCTGAACACATGGTCTGGGCACAGTGATTCCAAACCATACATTTCTCCAGAGACTGAGAATTCCACGTTTACACCTGGTTCAAAGCAATGAAGCTAATACATCAGCACTGGGCATCTGCATTTGCCAGTCCAGATGCTCAATGCTGAGTTCTCTGGTTGGTGATGGGAATCCTCACATTAGCTACTAAACTGAGGATACAGCAAGCACAAGGGCCCTTCCTGACCCACTGCATTCCAGCCTTTGGGTCCTCAGCCCTTTCATACAGACTTCTGGTAACAATTAATACTGCCATAAAAAGAAAGTAACAGGGAGAAACATGCACACAAATTGAAAGCAGATCTCTGAAGGTTGTCATCCCACAAATGTAGGTCAGCTGCATGTCTGCCTGGAAACTTGTAAGGGGCATGGGTGAGCCCTGCTAGGATGTAAGCGTGGTGGAGAAATGACAGTGGAGCCTGTTTGTGCTTTCTGAAATTAATATGTATATGCAGAAAATTAAAAGAACAATAAAAGTACAGAGGAGGAACATCCATGGGAGGATGGTTTAAACACCATTCAAACATGTCATAGGCTATGGGCCTTAGGGAAATAAAGGCTTACAGAATGCTGGTAGCCAGTCCTGCCGTGGTACCAGAATGTAGGAGTTTCACTGCTTGGAATTAAGTTGTTTTGAATAATCCAGCTCTGCAGGTGGAATTGCACACAGCACTCACCTCATTCTTAGGCAGGAGTACAGGCTGAATTCCCATGAACTTTGCTGGAAGCATAACTTGCAGTCCTCCCTGCTGAAGCTTTAGTTATTAGAGATGCTTTTTACCCTGTCATGCTGGAATCTTCTCACAGGAGCATCAGATGTGGCACACATTACACCCTTGATGTGTACCTGCCAATCTTATTAGCATGACAAGGCATTTACTATGCGTATCAAGAAGGGGATATGTGAGACTGTGAATTCTTTCACCCAGTGAGCAAAGTTTTAGTGACCAAATGTTGACACCTGGCACAGTGAAGAGTTTGCCACAGGCAGCCAGGGTTATTGAACGGGACTGCGGCTGCACTGTAAGCCTCCCCTTCACCATCTGGTTCCTTCTCTGGTATGGAATATATCTCACAATTACATGAATAAATGAAAAGATATGCAAGTTAACTGAAATGTCTGCCTTTGCCTGCTTGCCACACAATGGAGCAGCCATCTGGGAATCAGCATGGCTCACGTTTCAGGCACAAATCAAAGCAAGCAGCAATTTACTCTGTGACATTTCACAGAGAACTGGACTTCATTATCACAGACTTAATCACTTTGCAGGCTTTTCTTTTTCTTTATTTTTTCCCAGGATGTTTTTTTGCCTTTTTTTTTTTTTTTTTTTTTCTCTCTTTCTTTGCTATGGATACAAAACAAACCTATTTGGGGATATCTAGAGAGCACCAATATTAAAACTGCATTTGGAATGGAGCGTGGTTAGGAAGTAAGAACAGAAAGAAAACAGAAACTCAGAAGTGTGTC
Source organism: Tricholaema leucomelas (assembly GCA_013400475.1). Classification (NCBI taxonomy): domain Eukaryota; kingdom Metazoa; phylum Chordata; class Aves; order Piciformes; family Lybiidae; genus Tricholaema lacrymosa; species Tricholaema leucomelas. Next base: position 39,187 of record WAAF01021093.1, read on the forward strand.
TAGAAAGAGGGGAGGAAGCATGGCAAGGTGGATATTTACATTTCCCCTTCCTTCTTCACCTCAGTTTGTTTTACACCCCTGTTTTCCTTTTCCACATCTGTGCAGCACTACTGATTAATGGGATGAGAGACACAAATGCAAAGCATGTGGTGCTGCTCAGCAAAGTGGGGGGAGTGTTGGGGAGGACATGCTAAGAGCTGGAGTGTCTGCCAAGCAAACAGCTTCCCACCTTCCACCATCTTGTAACGCAGCTCTGGTGTCTCCAGGCAGAACCTCTCCCCCTGTTCCATGTTTTCCTTTCTGTTCATGGAAGGTGGGTACAAATCCCTGCAACAGAAGGCAGCAGAGATTTGCTGTGGGAAACCTCTCCCCCTGTTCCATGTTTTCCTTTCTGTTCATGGAAGGTGGGTACAAATCCCTGCAACAGAAGGCAGCAGAGATTTGCTGTGGGAAACCTCTCCCGGGGCTAGTCTGGAGGGAGAGGATGCTGAGAATCTTGGAGTGCTGGTGGGCAGCAAGTTCTGCATGGGCCAGCAATGTGCCCTTGGGGCTAAGAGGGCCAATGGCATCTTGAGATGCATGAGGAGAAGTGTGGCCAGCAGGGCTAGGGAGGTTCTTCTGCCCCTCTACTCTGCCCTAGTGAGAGCACACCTGGAGTATTGTGTCCAGTTCTGGGCTACCCAGTTCAGGAGAGACAGAGACCTGCTAGAGAGAGTCTAGCAGGGAGCCATGAGGATGACTGAGGGACTTGAGCATCTCCCTATGGACAGAGACTGAGAGCCCTGGGGATGTTTAGTCTGGAGAAAAGAAAGCTGAGAGGGGATCTGATCAATGTCTATCAATATCTGAGGGGTGGGTGTCAAGTGGAGGGGGCCAAGGTCTTTCTGGTGATGCACAGCAGTAAGACAAGGAGCAATGGATACAAACTGGAACAGAGAAGGTTCTACCTCAACATGAGGAGAAACTTCTTTACAGTGAGGATGACAGAGCCCTGGAGCAGGCTGCCCAGAGAGGTTGTGGAGTCTCCATCTCGGGAGACTTTCAAACCCCACCTGGATGCATTCCTGGGCAGACTACCCTGGGTGATCCTGCTTTGGCAGAGAGATTGGGCTGGATGATCTCTGGAAGTCCCTTCCAGCCTCTGACATTCTGTGATTCCATGAATCACTGGAATTAAAAGGTCTGGTTTTGCAGCTCTACTGGGTGTGACTCTGCTGACAGGTATTAACTGCCACTGCTTCCAAAGGCAGGGAACATGTATGATAGACCAGGCTTGATAGTGCTGTGGGAAAAGCATCTTCAGAACCATGGTTGGCTGGAGTTCATTGTGGAGGCATTGGTGAGGCCACATCTCCACTGTTGTGTTCTGTTTTGGGCTCCTCAATACAAGGGAGATATTGACATGCTGGGCCCAGTGCAGAGGAGGGCAAGGAAGCTGGGAAGGGCCTGGAGAATAAATGTGATGAGGAGTGACCGAAGGAGCTGGGGATGGTTTGTGTGAAACAGAGGAGGCTGAGGACAGATCTCATGGTTGTCTGCAGCTATCTGAAAGGAGGTCATGGAGAGATTGATACTGGTCTCTTCTCACAGGTAAGTAGTGATAGGACAAGAGGGAATGGCCTCAGGCTGTGACTGGGTAGGTTTAAACTGGATATTAGGAAACTTTTTTCCCCAGGAAGATTGTTCAGGCACTGGAATGAGCTGCCTGGGGAGGTGGTAGAGTCACCAACCCTGGCTGTGTTTAAAAGTCGTTTGGATGTGGTGCTTGGGGAGATGGTTTAGGGTGAGCCTTGTAGAGTTCTGGGTTGGACTTGGTGATCCTGAGGGTTTCTTCCAACCTGAATGTTGCTGTGATTCTGTGATTTGCTAGTGTTTTTGGAAAGAAGAGCTCTCTCTATTAAACCAAACCAGACAATTGAACAACCAACTAAACAACACCCCCCCCCCCTACTCAAACCAAAGTAAGCAAACAAAAAACCCAACAAAAATGTAATGCTGGAAGCTGTTCAGACATATTTGCCTCTTGTCCAAACTTCATCAGTCTCTTTGGACACAAAAGCTGACTGATCATAGGGACTTTTAGCCCTTACAAAATAAGATTTGTAATTAAATATTAATGATTCTTGCAAGTGTCCTTTCTAGGTGGGTTCCACTTACAACCCGATTCCAAAGCAAAACAGTGTTAATGTGATGTGATCTTAATGAGTGAACCCTTTTGTAAGCCTGGCTAAAGGAATTAAATATGCAAATTCTGTCTTCCTGAGGACAAGAATTGTTTTGCAAGGGCTTCACCTTGGGAAGTGCCTCTGTGCAGCTGCAAGGAAGGAAGGAATCACCTCTCTCCAGAGAAGAGCAAACCTGCTAAACCTGTGTGTGCTGCATAGTCCCATCTGAAAGTGGTCCTGCAGAGCCAGAGCAGATTGCCAGCGATTGGGGACCAGGAAAAGAGCTTCAGCTTTAGTTGTCCATTTTTGATGTGTGGGGCACCCTCAAGACCCACAGAAAAGAATAACCATGTGGCTCTTGATACTGTGGGATCAACTTCTTGAGGGGAGCTGAATCATCGTTCCCTTGTCGTTCTAAACGCTTAGCAAGCAGCAGAGATGGAAAAACAGCTAAACTCAGCACTCACTTGAACCTCTGCTATCTGAAGTCCATTGGTGAATACTGGAAGCAAATCTTCTTTGAACGTGTTCACCCTACTTCTGCTGTCTGAAAAAAAAGAAAGAGAGGGTCAAAGAAAGGACACAGTAGATTCTGAATATCTGAAGATGTGGGGTGATGTGTATCTGCTGAATGCTAACATAATTAAGACATGACATCATCCTTCAAGCAGTATGGGTGCTGTATCTTGTATTATAAATCCTTATCTAGCTTATAATGGTCTGCTGAGGACTCAGGTCTTTTCTCACTGCACCTCAGATATGTGTATTAAAAATTACAAAAATCAAATGGACTCCTTAACTGATTTTTGATGGACTTTATTTGTTTTGCCATGAATATTTCATAGACATATTTTTTGTCCTAAAGAAGAGCACCAGGAGGCGTACAACAGTGTGCCCAGGTGGCCAAGAGGGCCAATGGCATCCTGGCCTGTATCAGGAACAGTGTGGCCAGTAGGAGGAGGGAGGTTATTCTGCCCCTGTACTCAACACTGGTCAGGCCACACCTTGAGTACTGTGTCCAGTTCTGGGCTCCTCAATTCAAGAGAAATGTTGAGGTGCTGGAAGGTGTCCAGAGAAGGGCA
>WAAF01021093.1:42550-77308 GCA_013400475.1 Tricholaema leucomelas
TTGATTCTATTCTATTCTATTCTATTCTATTCTATTCTAACAGAGAGAGGTGGCTAGCAGTGGTGCGTGTGAGTCTGGGTGAAAGCAACTTTGCCCCAAATTCAAATTCTCATGGAGTGTATTGCACTTTCCCATCAAATGCTTCAACTTTCAGGGTTTAAAATTAAAGGAAAATTTGCCATTGTCCTCAGTGAGAACAGGAACAGCTCTTTTATCCCTGTAGTGTCTGTTGCAGCCACCTTTCTGATTCATTTGAAAAGTGATAATGAAATAAAAGGTGCAGCATCTGCAGCACTTTCTCCCATGTGTGCTAGTTTGAGCCTAGCTAGCATGTTTTGGTGAGAAGAATTAGAGGATAGGCTGTAAAATGAAAACAATGGTGAGGTCTACTTCCCTCACAGTCTTGCTGAGATGTATACAAAAGAAGAAAGGCAAAACAAAGATTACTGCACTTGCTGCTTCTCTTCGCTGGGGAGCTTTGCCTGCTGGGGAGAAGCTGAGGCTGCTGGCTGGACTCCATCTTGCTTTCTAACCTCACCCTCCTTCGCTTGGCTGCTTCACCTTGCTTTTTAACCCTCTTGGCTGAACCTCCATTCTTCCTTGGGACTGGGGTAAGGTTGAGAGGGGTAGGGGGAAGGTGAGGGGTGGTTGAGAGCCCCTCCTGGGGACTCAGGTTTCTGGGAGGGGAGTTGTGTTTGTATTACCTTTTTTACCTTGTCTATTTCTGTATCTAACTGTATATACTGTAAATATCTGCTTGTACACTGTGCCAGCTGTAAATATAAGCTTCATTCAAATTTCCAGAGCAGGCTGAGTCTAGTCTGGGTGATTTCTAAAAGTGTGGGGGGCAGGGAACACCCAAACCATCACACCATGCAAACCCTTTCTTCTCATAGCTCACCCCACTGGGCTTCTTGCATATAGAGGAGTTTCAAGGCCCAGCCTGCTCTTCTCAGCTAGATGAATTCTGACAAGGCAAGGAGAAACCACATGAGAAGATCTTTTCTCCACAGCACAAGAATTACAGTGACAGAAAGGAAAGAAAATGAGTGTGAAAAACCACTCTTTACTCCACACGGGGTCCTCCCTGGGGCCTGGTTGCTCTGAGTCTGGTGACAGGGAAGGTCCTCCTTACTGCAAGCACACAGTGCATCAGAAGCTCTGAAGCTGTTGCCAGTAGATCCTGTGGAGCAGGGACCCTTGGTCACTGCTGAGGTTTCTGCTTTGAAACAAACCTCTGACTCTTTGCAGAGAAGGAGAAGGAGGTGGGATTGACTTATGGGCTGAGGTCTCTTGTGCACAGCACACATCCAGTGGCTCTGGCCATCTTCCTTTGACCATCCAGAAAGTGGGCTTCTGCTGTTAGCTGAGTGTTTGGTTCCCTTATACTATCAGTGAAGCTCCACCAGAGGAAGTTCATTGCATCCTATAATAAATAGTGTTTGGAAGTGCCTCTCTCTTCATTGAGAGCATGGTCTGGACCAGCACTTTGAAGACTGACTAGAGGTAAGTGGCACACCTAGCCAAATCACAGCAGATGTGGCTACTCAGTCGCAGTGTCACCTGTGCCAGAGAGCACAGAGCCTTAGTCTGGTACAGCCTGGCTCTGTGTTTGGAAAGAGAAACTTCATTTGCAGCTGGAGTCTAGCAAACAACCCACAGAGTCACAGTCAGACAGTCACCTTTTAGCTATTGACCAGCAATGAGAAGATCCCCTCTCAGTCTCCTTTTCTCCAGGCTAAACAGCACCAGGCACTCAGCTTCTTCTCGTAATAGAGATGCTCCAGGCCCCTTGGCATCTTTGTGGCTCTCCATAGCTCCTTTTCCTTTGAAACAGGCCAACCCCACTGCTAAAGCAGAGGCATCTAAGAGCAGGCTGCACAGGAACAAGACCACATAGGTTTTGAAATTGTCCAGAGGAGACTCCACAAACTCTCTGGGCAGCCTGGTTCAGTGCTTTTGTCATCCCTTACGCTCAAGAGAAACACCCTGTGTTCTAGTTTGTGCTCATTGCCCATTGTTCTATAACTGGCCTCCACTGAGAAGAGCACAGCCCCATCCTCATGACCTCTGTCCTTTAGATATTTATGTATATTCATATTTGTATATAATATTTAGATATTTTTATATATATTGCCCTCTCAGGCTGCTCTTCTCCAGTCTAATCAGCCTCAGATCTCTCAGCCTCTCCTATTAAGAGCAATGCTCCAATCCCCCGATCATCTTCATAGCCCTCTCTTGGACTCTTTCCTGTACTTACCTGTTCCCCTTGACCTGGACTATGTTGGACTTTCCTATAGTTGTCTGTCCTCCTGAACTGGGGACCCCAGAACTGTACATACTGCTCCAGATATGACTTCACTAGGGCAGAGCAGAGCAGGAGAACCTCCTTTGACCTCTTGGCCACACTGTTGTTAATGCACCCCAGAACACATTTGGCTTTCTTGACCATGAGGTCGCAATGCTAGCTCCTGGTGAACCTGTCTACCAGCACCCCTGCGTCCTTCTCTGCAGAGCTGCTTTCCAGCAGGTCAACCCCTCAGCATATCAGTCCTCAGCATCAGTGGGGCTGTTAATTAGACACAATCTGTGTGAGCAAACTGGAGCACCAGAGTCCCTTCAGTGCCTTAGGTCCTGGGCTGTACCAACCCATGCTCAAATGAAGCAGGGTAAGTCCACTGAGGGAGAACAGCATCACCAATCAATGATTAGCTGTGCAGCAGCAGATGGCAGAGAGCTCTTAGCCTGCTGCTTCGGTCGGTGTTAGGGGAGAGGGTAACAAGACTATTCCATCAGTAAGGATGTATCAGACAGCATTAGCAATGGATAATTTGAGGGGTTAAGAAGCCTGCCCTGCAGCAATTGCTTTAAAAAACTTGATCTTTTAGCAAGATTGAAAGCTTCACAGGCATGAGGTTTGTCTCAGAGATGTTTAGCTCCTGCAGCCGGCGCTCTTGATGCTCACCAAAGGCCACGGCAGCTGTGGGTTTGCATCATGCCTCCACATGTGCTTCACATATTTCACATGTGGTGTCTGAGCAGCTCCTGTGACCTTGGAGTGCAGATCACATGTTTCCCACATATGCTTTGTGTGGTTCACATCTGCTTGAAGCATTGCTTCTGACAGTAGGAATCGTTATTGGTTTATGGCAGGCTCTAATAATTTAATTCAGACAGCAGAACTCGAGAAGAGGCAGAGTATTTTGAGTTTTGGTTTCGATTTTGTGTTGAGTGCTACCCATTATAACTGCATTCCAGAGCAGGGATTCACAACTTCGGCTCCAGCTTCCAATTAGAACCATCAAGAATTTTTTGTCCAAGTGCCTTTTTCCTTTTTTTCTTTCCTCAGGGGAAAGGGCAAATCATGCCTGACAAATTTGGTGGCTTTTTATGATGTAGTCACAGCAGCAATGGACAGGGGAAGGGCAACTGATGTCGTCTACCTAGACCTGAGTAAGGCATTCGACTCTGTCCCACATGACATCCTGGTCACCAAACTGGAAAAGCACAGACTGGATGGGTGGAGCACTCACTGGATAAGGAATTGGCTGGATGGTGGCATGCAGAGAGTGGTGATCAATGGCACAATGTCCACCTGGCGACCGGTGACAAGCGGTGTTCCTCAGGGGTCAGTGCTGGGACCAGTGCTCTTTAACATCTTTGTCAGTGATATGGACAGAGGAATTGAGTGCACCCTCAGCAAGTTTGCAGATGACACCAAGCTGTGTGGCACAGCTGACTTGCTGGAGGGCAGGGATGCCATCCAGAGGGACCTGGACAGGCTGGAGAGGTGGGCCCAGGCCAACCTCATGACGTTTAACAAGGCCAAGTGTAAGGTCCTGCACCTGGGTCGGTGCAATCCCAGGCACAGATACAGGCTGGGTGGTGAATGGCTGAGAGCAGCCCTGAGGAGAAGGACCTGGGGGTCTGGGTTGACGAAAAGCTCAACATGAGCCTGCAGTGTGCACATGCAGCCCAGACAGCAACCCTGTGCTGGGCTGCATCAAGAGCAGTGTGGCCAGCAGGGCAAGGGAGGGGATTCTCCCCCTTTACTCTGCTCTCCTCAGACCCCACCTGGAGTACTGTGTGCAGTTCTGGAGCCCCCAACACAAGAAGGACATGGAACTGCTGGAGCGAGTCCAGAGGAGAGCCACGAAGATGCTCAGAGGGCTGCAGCAGCTCTGCTATGAGGACAGGCTGAGAGAGTTGGGGCTCTGCAGCCTGGAGAAGAGAAGGCTTCGAGGAGACCTTAGAGTGGCTTTGCAGTACCTGAAGGGAGCCTACAGGAAGGCTGGGGAGGGACTATTGACAAGGTCTGGTAATGTTAGGACGAGGGGGAATGGGTTTAAGCTGGAGGAGGGGAGATTCAGACTGGATGTTAGGAGGAAGTTCTTTACAGTGAGGGTGGTGAGACACTGGCACAGGTTGCCCAGGGAGGTTGTGGATGCTTCCTCCCTGGAGGTGTTTAAGGCCAGGCTGGATGAGGCCTTGAGCAACCTGCTCTAGTGGGAGGTGTCCCTGCCTATGGCAGGGGGTTGGAGCTGGATGATCCTTGAGGTCCCTTCCAACCTAAACCATTCTATGATTCTATGATTCAGTGAATGTGCTGACTTGTCCAAGTTGTTGCTGTGCAGAAAGCTTCATCTTTGACTACCCTTGTGTTCTGAAGGGTTTTCTGGGTCTCTGGTCGAATTTTGGCTCAAAGCTAGGCAGCCACTGGCCCACAAGTGGGTACTCACACAGAGTTCAAGGAATCTGGGCTTAATTTTCCGTTATGTAAGATTCAGAGCACAGCTTGAGCACAGCTCTTCCATTAACCCTTGTGAGTGCCCCAGTGTTTGGGGTCATCAGGCTAGTTTTTTCTCTGCCTCAGTAAATTATTTCTATAGACCAGAAAATGTTCTGCAAAAGGAACTTCAAAATGTCAGATACTCTGACCAAGTCTGTAGCTTGATCCTCAGGCCAAAGTTGTAGAAGACTGGCCTATCTGCTTGGAGCATTGCATGCTTAATTATTAATACAAGCAACATTTCTCAAGTGGATGAGACTGAAAGTGAGTCATTCTGGTCCTGGATAGACAGGGCTCTGACTGGCCTTGTCAGGTGCTTGTGCATGAGTATGATGAAAATGAGACTGAACATGAGTTTGAACCTTGATTTCTCATGCATCACTTCTGAACAGCTGCAAAGTGACCAGATGTGTTATGTAGTGGCAATCCCAAAATCATCTGCGTTATGCCACCTACCTCTCTGGTTGGAAGCTACAATGAAAACAGAAAGCATTTCAAGTGGGGTGGAAAGTATCCTTCTCCAGTCACAAAGCATGTTCTGAAGCATTTGTTGATCCTCCATTTCATTGCTAGGGCTTCCAGATATCCAGGAGCTAAACCTTTAGTAGTAAAGTGTGTATGGTGAGAGCACACAGACACTGTGAAGATGTCTGAATCCATCTCTTCTGTGCTCCATCAAGTCAGCAGTGCCTGTTAACTACTGGATGTATTCCCCTTGCTGTGTCCCATTTCTCTCTACATGGGGTGCCTCAGAGAGGCACCTGCCTCCTTGTTTATTGTGAGTAGCTCACTTTGAACTGCAAGATGTTTTCAACCTTGTCTGTAGCTGGTAGAAGATAACCCTTGTGCTACAAGTTCACAGGAACAAAATGCACCCCAGCCTGTACTGCTCATCTGCAGTTGCTGACCTACAGGTGTTTGCATCTATCACGTTTGCGTGGCTGAGTTGAGATCATTGCCCTGAATTAAAGTGGTCTTGGTATGGATACAGAAGTGGTCATTCTGCAACTAAATAATACACGTTTTGAGACTGAGAAGGGTCTGATTGGCCCTTGGGACAGAAATCTAGTCAGAATTTGGAAGCCAAATACTAAGCTTCCTATTTATTAGCATTTCCAGTGCTCTGGCATCCTCTGCTAATGATGCTGACAACCATTTTTCTTCTGTTTTTCAGTGCAGGCAAAAGGAACACATGAAGTGGTGTTGCCAAGACAGCAGAAGGTGAATTGATCCTTGGCAGGCCAAAATTCAGTGTGTTCTTTGCAAGTCATGCTATGGGAAATGCCTGAGTTACTTCAGGTACTGAGTTATGGTGTTTTGTGTTATCATCTGCCTGGTTGTTAGATAGCCCTGTGAGCAAACCTCTCAGAGGATTTACACACTGGTTTTCTCCTTTTCTTTCCAAAACAACCATACTCTTCTCTGTGGGGAAAAAGGGTTCAGTTAGCTGGGGAGGGAGGAGTCGTGCAAAGTGAAGGTCACAGAGCTCCCTGCTGCTTGTTCTCCCTAGTTGGTGCATGTGTCTTCACAGCAGATTTGTAGGGGTTCCAGGAAAGGGCTGAGTTTGAGTCCCCAGGAAGGGGACAGGGTCAAGGAAAATATTGTTAGATACTCCCTCCCCAAGAGGGAATGGCTGCCGCATTGCATAAACCATGGTGACACTTTTGAGTCTGGGGGCTGGGGTGGGTATTGTTCTCCATCTCTCAGTCCATGACATATCACTTACACTTACACATGGCCTGCTTACTCAAGCTTTTCATAGGCATGAAGGATTTGGCTCAGAAAGAATGAGCCTAAGCCAGAGAGGGGACTTCTGAACACATAACATTAAAGTCTAAGAAGCTGGGATTCTCCCATCCTTGATGTGTACATGCAAAGCTCATTAATGCTAATGACATAGTGTGGTGGTTTGGGTATCCCCTGCCCCCCCCNAGAAGCAAATGGAGGGTGAGGTTAGAAAGCAAGATGGAGTTCAGCCAGCAGCCTCAGCTCCCCAGCAGGCAAAGAGCCGAGAGCACAGCCCAGAGCAAAGTCAAGAGCGAAGTTCAGAGCAAAGTGACTTTATCTAATGTTTTGCTTTTCCTTTTTACACATCTCAGCAACACTGTGAGTGAAGCAGACCTCACCATTGTTTTCATTTCTCAGCCTATGATCTTGTTCTTCTCACCAAAACATTCTAGCTAGGCTCAAACTAAGCACACATAGGAATAAATGAGCCATGCTGTAGTGTGGCTGCTTTATCCCATACGCAGATCAGGAATGTGGCACCACTCACCCACCAAGTTACCTAACACAGAGGTGGCCTCATGTTGAAAGAGATCTGAAGCTGTAGGCAGTTAAACACATAGCCTGCCCCTTAGGACTGCCACCGTAAATAAGCATTTTAGAGGCATCTCAGTCTTTAATGAAGAACAGAGGGAATTCTCCATCAGTAATCTGAAACAGCTCCCCAAATCAGGGCTGGTGGAGTACCATGCACATTTTTATCCGGTGCACAGAAAATGCAGTGTTTCTAAGCTGTTCCTAGAAGGAGGTTCACTGGACTGCTAAGACCTTAGCAGATCCTGCAGTTTTTGTGATTCTCTGACTATTAAAGGAATTAGAGAAAGACTTCTAAAGTAGTTTAGAGGCACCACAGTGAGAAATGATAGCCCACTTTAAAACCAGCCATTCACAATTAAAAAGGGAAGCCTTAAATGAAAGGGATAATAGATGAGCATAAAAAAGACTGAGTCCAAGGAAAGGAGAAATGATTTAAGATATCTATCTGCTATAAGCATTCCAGTCACACTGGGACACTACAGGTGCTGTAAGGGAAGATGGGAAAGGGAAAAGACACAGAATCATCTGCAAATTATAGTCAGAGCTACAGTAATGAGATCTAAGGATATATCCCTTTTAATGAGTCATGAGGTTCTCAGGAGTAAATGAAATTCCATGCTTGTGTAGTAAAACATACTTAGGTCAGAGCAGAAGAGCAGAGAAGATACACATTGCAAAAGCAATGGCCAGTGGTTAACACTCTGCCTGGTGAGGCCCACGCACCAATGTGTGAAAGCAGCTGACAAAATGGCAATGCAGCACCTGCAGCCCTACACAATGCCAGCTAGACATAAATACAGCTGAGACAAAAAAAAATGAGTCCCAGTGCTATACAGGGGTCTCTGGAGCTCCTTTTCCAACCTCTGCCATTCTGTGAGAAGAGAGGAACTGAGAAATGTTTTGTATTTAGAGAAATAGCTGTGAGGTACCATGGAGAACCATGGCAGGTCCACACATGTGCTTTGAGGTCATACAAAACCAGTTTTCTTAGTGTCTCCTCATCTTGTGCAAGGTGCTGCCTACCCTTCACTCTTAGGCAGGAGCTATTTTCTTATTCTGTGGACTCAAGGCTCTGGAGAATTCAGTCACTGTCTAGTAGCAGTGCTCAACCTGTTGCAAAGGCATCTGTAGAGGACCCTCTGTCTTGTCACCATTTCATAACACTGGTGAAGGTTTTGATAGGGTTTGAGGTTCTGGTGTGGTGACCAGACTTCAGCAAGAGTATCTGAAGTACCTTTCTCATCAGGTACATAAAACCAGAAATGAACTTCCTATTGCTGGGCAGTGATGAAAAAAGAAAATGAAACAAACCATTCAATCCACAGAAGTATTTCCCAAGAGTACTGCGTACAGGTCTGGGTCCCTCAACGAAGCAAGGACATGGACCTGATGGAGAGAGTCCAGAGGAGGCCATGCAATTGATCAGGGGGTTGGAACACCTCTGTTATGAGCACAGTCCAAGGGAGCAGGGGGTGTTCAGCCTGCAGAAGGGAAGGCTCCAGGGATACCTAATAGTATCCTGCCAGTACCTGAAGGGGGTACGAGAAGGCTGCAAAGACACTGTTTGCAAAGGCCTGCAGGGACAGGACGAGGGCAATGGCTTCAAACTAGAGCAGAACAGTTTGAGAGTGGATGTGAGGAACAAGTTCTGCAGCATGAGGGTGCGGGAACATTGGAACAGGTTTCCCAGGGAGGTGGTTGTGGCCACATCTCTGGAGATATTCAAGATGAGGCTGCACAGGACTTTGTGCAACCTGATCTAGTGGAGGATATCCCTGCTGACTGCAGAGGGGGTTGGACTGGATGACCTTCGGAGGTCCCTTCCAGCCCAGACCATTTTATGATTCTATGATTCTGTATGATTCTATGATTCTGTGATTCTGGCCTAAGCTATTTAAGTCTTAGATTTAAATTCTAGCTGTGTATTTGAACACCTTTCCTGGCTTGCATGAAGTTTACTGAATGGATCAGTTCAGGTAGATCACTCAAGATGGAATAATACTAGGAAACAATTAAGTTAATGATTAGATTAGACATTAGGAGGAAATTCTTCCCCACAAGGGTTGTGAGGCACTGAAACAGACTGCCCAGAAAAGCTGTGGAGGCTCCAAACCTGGAAGCATTCAAAAGCAGGTTGGATGGGGCCTTGAGCAAGCTACTCCAGTATGAGGTATACCTATCCATGTCGGGAGGGTTGGAGCTTTAAGGTCCCTTCCCACCCAAACCATTCTAGGATTCTATGAATCTGGAGAAAACCCTTTGTTAAAAACACCTGTGCCTTGCTGGAGGAAAGCTTCCCTGAGCAAGCAGCAGACATGGTGTTCCAGGCTGTTCCCATCCCCAGAGGCAGAGGAGACATTTGAGTCTGGTTATAGTTTGTCTGACTTGGGTACTGAAGTGATACAAAGAAGGGGGGACAAAGAAGAGAAGATCATCAGTTACTACAGAGGCAAATCTTCCCTTTGGTCATGAAACCTATTCAGAAACAAGATGTATCAGGAATGCAGAGCAGCAGCTGCTTCCCCACTTCTGAAACCTTTTATTGGAGGTGTCTCATCTGAAACTAGTCCTTCACTTTACCTAGAACTCAGGAACAGCTCTCTGTTCTGAAGATTAATTTTTAAGCGAGTGAATAATTTGCCAAGAATTCTCTTTCACACCTGAGTTTTAGTTCAATTCTCCTAAGAAATGCCTGAATCATCAAGTGTGGGTTGACATGCATGGCAGCTATGGGCTCTTCATTAGGTTGTGTCTGAGTTACGGGAATAGTATTTGTTGAATTACTAAAAAAAAACTCCCATCAGTTTTTAATTTCTGCTTCTTTCATGAAATCTGGCAAAAATGCAGACATGGAAGGCAATGGAAATCTGCCTGCTCCTAAGAAATCTTAATGATCCAAGAATGTGCAGTGCTGAAGCGTCCGAGAACTCTTCATTTTCTCCAGCCAAGGGCGCTCTCACTGAAGAGTACACACAGACATGAACTGAAGGAGATGACATCCCCACAGTGATCAACAATGCTGTGAAGTGGGGCCCCTTCCAAAGCATCCACATAGCTTTCTTCACTCCAGCTCAAATGACTTTCTTCTCACTAGCCTCCTTGAACTGTATCTTGTTTCCAGTTGTTTCTGTAGCACTTTGTTCTGTTTCCATCATCTCATCAGCCTCCTTTGGCCCAGATCCCAAAGCTCAGCCTTTAAACCTTCTTCATATATATACTTTTTTTTTTTCCCCTGAACAATTAGTTTTAAGCCAAAGGAAATCTGGGCAAAACTGTTGCAAAATACATGTAAAAACTTGAGAAAATGGGTCAGATGATCTGCTAATGTGAGGTACTTTCAGAAGGGTCTCTTGGCAGCATGAAGTGCACATGATGTGGCAGCTGTTTGGTTAACTGGTGTTCCCATAAAGCATGCAGTGTGCCTGTGTAATCCCAAATGTAAATCCATTTGTTCAAGTTGAGTCTGCCAAGACACCTCATTCCCCATTCCCCACCCTGCCTCTCCCCCCCTCCCTGCTTTTTAATTGCTCAGTAAGTCTGAGCTTTTTGTGCTTGAAAGGATAACACAGCTTTTTGGTTTTGTTTTTTTTCTGTCCCATTGATTCTGCCCTTATACTGCAGCAGACACCCACCAGCTTGAGCTGCCCTCTGCTGTGCTTCCTATGGGATGTGGCAGAAGCCGAGGTAAGCACCTGAGGTCTGCCTGTAGCAGACTTCCACATACCAGATCTGGGCTTGGTTATCAGTTCTGTAACCAGCCAACAAACAGCATCAACAAAAGGCAACAAGCAGTGAGAACAGAAACGTGAACCCTCCATGTTTTCCCAGTTATTGTTTGATGAAAATCAAGCCCTGAAGGCTCAATAGGTCTGTGCTTTCAATAGTTGCCTCCTAACAATACTAATGTGATTTTAAGTGCCAGAAATAATATATATTTTAAATTGTTATCTGTTAGCTCCAGACTTTCCTTGACGCGAAAGCACCACGTCAAAGAATCATGGAATGCATTGGGTTGGAAGGGACCTTTAAAGGCCATTTAGCCCAAGTCCTTTAAGAAGTGGAGCTCATTGAGTAGTAACTCAGTTGTAGAGGTGCAACTGAAGGGGCTCTGCTGGTGTCATCACTGTCTGCTAAAGACACTGTGAGGCAATTCCTTCTGTGAGAGATCTGCATGGCAAACACTGTGAAGAGGGAGCTGTTCTGGGGTTTATTTGCTTGTGTACAAAATTTATGATGAGGATGGGTTAGTTTTTACAGAAAGTGTTTATGAGGATGTGGTGAGGATTGGTTAGTTTTTACAAAATTCTGGGCCTTGTAGGGAAAAAACAACACCACCAAAACCAAACAAACAAAACCCCAAGAAACAAATAGGTTGTTAAGTTTATGAGTCGTAAAATCTAGCTCTGTCTCCTATCACCAAGGGAAGTCAGAGCCACAGTGCTTAGGGAAAGCATCTCTGAGTGGGGTGACTCTGCCTCTTTTTGAACATCAAAGATGTCTGACTTGGTTTCTCTGCCCAAGCTATCAGAATTAGCCTCAAAAAACAGGAAACATGGTCTAGGCTTGATTTAGTTAGAGGTATTTTTATACTGATACCCTTCAACAGCTTAGTCTACATGAGATTGTTCACCAACCTCTCTTTCCTCTGGATGCCTGAGAATGAATAATGGGAATTTGTGCTTTTAGGATGAGAGCTGCAGTCTTCCCTCTCAGTGAGCAAGAGCAGGGTGTGGGATGCTGTACCCTAAACCAAAGCAGCTGTGTAAGAGCGATTCATAGTCAGCACCTAAGAGCAGTAACGGGCTGGAACCTTTTTGTGTGTTCGTCCAGGTTCACACTAAGAAGCCCTGTGACACCTTACATGGAGTTTCTAATTTGTAGTGACAACTCTGATAATTGCTGTTGAACATCACCATAGGGAAATTGATTTCCTGGTTTGCAGAAGTGTTTGCAGGAAGGCTTGGGTGAGACTTGTGGCTCACCTGGTGTAACTTGCTGCCTAACAGCAGTCCTGAGTGCCCCTGAGGAAAGGGAGAGAAACTTCTCTTAAAATCCAGAGATCTTTTGAAATCATTCTCTTCATTTCTGGATGTCACACAGATTTTGTTTGTTTTGAACTCTATAGTCATTGTTATAACCAGGAGGAATTTTATCATCCCAGTCTCACTTCACATGGTGCTATATTCATGGGCTCCACACCATCCTGCCCGTGTAGTTTAGAGAAATACTTCTCTGTCTCAGTTCTGAATTTGTTGCTTTTCAGTATCCCTGAATGTCCTCTTTCCCTTGTGCTATGAGACAGTGCCAATGCAAATCCTCCCTGTATCTCCTGCATCATTCATCCCCTGCTTCACAGACCTTGCTTTTGTTAATTCACAAAATCACAGAATTGTCAGAGTTGGAAGGGAACTCAAGGATCACCCAGTTCTAACCACCCTGCCATCAAGTTGCTCAGAGCCACATCCAACCTGACCTTAAAAACCTCCAGGGATGAGGCTTCCACCACCTTCCTGGGCAACCTGTGTCAGTCTCTCACCACCCTCATGGTGAAGAACTTCTTCCTAATATCTGATCTAAATCTACCCTCCTCTGCTTGGATGCATTCCCCTAAAAAGCCCCTCACCAGCTTTCTTGTAGGCCCCCTTGAGATACTGGAAGGACACTCCCATTTGTTTTCTGGCTGGATTTCCATGCTTTTCATTTTTTCTTCAGATCAGAGTTTTCAGGAAGCAGCATCATTTGAAAATCAAAATGTGAGGAGGAAATCAGCATAGAAAATGTGGACACTGAACACCTTCTCTTTGCATGGCACCTGTTTGCTTAGGAAACAGATGACTCCAAAGAAATGCCCAGTGGATTATTGACAGTTCAGTGTCTGGAAAGTGCTCATCTTTTGGAAAGGGAAGAAAGCTCTGCCATGGTTTGATGAGTAGCAAATGCAAAGTACAGAGCCATATTTCATTGAGCGCCGTGACTGATTTTGTTTGATTCTGATTGCTCCATATGTGGGCTATAGATTGTGGATGGTTCTGCAGTGAACAGAAAGCTTCAGCAGCTGATGAATTTGACAGATGCCACAAGAAAGTGGAACACATTTTCCCCTCTCTTGAATTACTCCTAAACCCATTGTTCTGGATGTTGTTAATGAGAAGCATGAATAACATAAAAAAGACGTGAACCCTTGATCTGGCCTGTGAGCAAGACTGACGGAGACTGGCGTCTGACAGTAGACTTTGGTGCCCTCAACGAGATGACTCCACCCATGAGTGCAGCTGTGCCAGACATGCTGGAACTCCAGTATGAGCTGGAATCAAAAGAGGCCAAATGATATGCTACCACAGACATTGCTAATGCTTGTATATTGTGCTTAACAGTAAGGATAAAGCTTCATTCCTTAACTTTCAGCTTGGCTGAGTCCCGTCTGGGTGATTTCATAATAGTGGCGGGCAGGTAACTGCCAAACTGTCACACTTCAGATCTTAGTATCATAGAATGGGTTGGCTTGGAAGGGACCAAACTGCAGCCATGGGCAGGGACATCTCTTACTAGACCAGGTTGCTTGAGGTTCTATCCAGACAGGCTTGGAGCCTTCACAGCTTCTCTGGGCAACATGGTCCAGTGCCTCTCCACCTTCCATGGGGGGGAGGATTTGCTCCTAATGTTTAATCTCCATCAAGCATTTTCCAGTTTGAAACTATTATCCCTTCTCTATCACTCTATGCCTTTGTAATGAGTCCCTCCCCAGCTATCCTGTAGGCCACTCAAATACAGGAAGGCGGCTCTAAGGTCGTCCTGGAATCTTTTCTTCTCCAGATTGAACAACCCTCTCCAGACCAACTTTATTTAAGTGCCAAACACAGGACAGAGAATCTCTGAACAGCCATAACATCTGTCATGGCAGGCCTGAATAGGCCAAAATGGGCTTATGCATGTCCTGACTTGCCCAGACATGTTTTTCTGCTCTCCCTCCTTCTGCTATGGGGAGAAGCAACCATGAGAAAGGGGTCAAAGACCTGCTCTTTCCTGGAGACACTGAGTCTAAGGATGCTGGCTTGCCCAGACTTTTTTTGCTCCTGTTTACATCCTGAGGTAAATAAGGTACGTACACTTGGCTTGTGCCTGCCTCATGCAAGGCCTATGTTCTTCCCAAATTTGGGTAAAGCAAGCCTATGGTTTCACCTCATATGGTCAGGCTTGGATACCTGCCATTCTGTGTGGGAATGCAAAGTGCAGAAGAGCTGTGGGAATGGAGTGAAGAAGAATAATAACAAGTGGATGGCTGACCTTGGGTTCCCACCAGCTGCAGGCTTCCTTATCTCAGAAGGGATAGAAAATGGACACCTCGTTAATGAGGAAAGCAAGGCATGGTTTATGCTGATGTAGTGGGTTGTCCTTGACTAATTATGCTAATGTGTAGGAGTGTGCTCTACTGGGTGAGTGTATATATTTTGGGCTGTTACATAATAAATTGGCTCTGGCATAATTCACATTGAATCCTCTGGAGTCCTGTGTGGCTAGGTCTTGATCATCACTGGTCTGCAGGCCTTTGCCACAGTTCCTGTGGCAAGCAGAGATAACAAGCAGCACAGGCTGCAACAATTCTGATTGGCTATTCTGTGTCCAAAAGCCCATTAGTCTCAGGCTACACTGATAAAAAGAGATGAGCAGGTAACACAAGGTGCTCTGCCATTGTATTCGTGCTTGCTTGCCTGATGATATCCCCACAGATTACTAACTCAGAACAAAGAACGTGAGCTTCTAGTTTTAATCTGAACTATTCCCCTTCAGTACATTAGCTTATAAAGATTTCATTTCAGCTGTGCTCTGAATGGTATCATCCTTGCTGCTCCAATCCTCTCTCCTGTAATTAATGTGTACTTGCACTGAAAAACTCTCAATAAAATACGGAGCAATTGCTCACATGTCAGCCAGTGATTGTTCATCATGCCTGCATGATCATATGCAGTGCTAATATCAAAACATTGGAATGTATTGTTACAGCTGGAGTCAGCCTTAGAAACAACCATTACAGGCATGTCAATTACAACAGATAAGATATAGAGATTAGGGCATGGATTTTGGAATGGGGATGGGGCCTGAAATTGAAAATATTCCACCTAATGTCATCTGTGAGCAGACAGCAATATCTCTCCTAAGAGTTGACGAGTCAGAAAGGGCCAATTGCTAGCTACTGAACTATTCCCCAGTGCCAGTTCCTTTTGGAATAATAAGAGACAGCAGTGCCACTTCCAGTTGCGGGCTGTCGGCCTGCCAAGCCAAATCCTGTGGGTACTGCACCACATCCCACTGGCTGAGCATCCCCTAACCTGTGAACTTAGGCAGCCCTCAGAGGGTGATGGTATGTTATCTCTGCCTCCAGAGGGACTGGGATTTCCTCAATGTTAAGGGGAAAATGAAAGCAAACAAGCACATATTAAAGCCATTTACAAAGTTACTCTGGTGTGTTATTTGAGGCTGCAGTTCCTCTGGTGCTCTGCAAGACAATGTGCCCATCCCAGCTGGTACAACACAGCAATGACTTCTCACCCTGGGGTGCTGCCAGAGATAATGCCACAGACAAAACACTTGTGTTAGGTGCTGTAGCACATACACATACATGTAAAACAGTGTACCATGCTGCCTATGGAGTGCTGGAAATTAAGGAATTCATTTGATTCTAGTTCCTTGCCTCCTGTCTTTCAGATGCCTCTTATGCAGCCAAGAGAGCCAACTATATCCTGGGTAGCAACAAGAGAACTGTGGCCAGCAGATCAAGAAAGGTGATTCCCTCCCTCTACACTGCTTGCCTGTGACCCCACCTGCAGCACTGTGTCCAGTTCTGGAGCCACTATTACAAGAAAGATCTGGAGGTGCTGAAGCATGTCTAGAGAAGGGCTATAAGGACAATCCGAGGGCTGGAGCTGAAGACAAAGCTCCAAGGAGACCTTAATGTGATCTTTCAGTATCTGAAGGGGGCTATAAGAAAGATGGTGAGGGACTTTTTAGAGAGATAGGTAGGACTGGGGGAATGGATCCAAGATAGAGTAGGGTAGATTTAAATTAGACATTAAGAAGAAGTTCACCGTGATGGTAATGAGACACGGGCCTGGGTTGCCCAGGGGGGAGGTGGAAGCTGTAATGGAGGGGTAATTAATTGAGGCAAGATATGATTTTAAAAAAATATTATTGTTTATTAATTTTCAATATTCAGAACCCTTACCACTCCAACCACTATTTTTTAATAATGATTAGGTTCTTCTGCAACGATCATGGAAATATTATACAGAGGAATAACTAATTGAACTGGAAGAGAAGTTTCCTGCAGTCAATATACTGCTTACAGTTGTCCACTAGATGGACTCAAGGAGCTCCTTTCGGCTTATGACATAGGGCAATGGTGAATTACAAGAGGCTTTAAGCATTTACTCACAAAATATTAGTCTTCTGATTCCCTGGGACTAACTACAGCTTCAAACAGTACCCAAACATTTGTAGAGGGTTCTGTCAATGCCTTGTGATCCACTGAAGTTCTGTTTCTTCCCAGGCTTCAGAGGCTACTGGGGAAAGGAGGCAGACAATCTCTGACCTGGCCCTGATTTCTCTGGATAATCTGTGCATCTCCAGGATTTCCCATCTTGGCAGGAGACTTTCAGGTGTAGGCAGGATGTCTTGAGATGTGCAGTCTCAGCACAACATCATACTGACTATGCAGGCCAGTCACGCGGAGACATTTAGAGCCTGTTCCTGGTAAACTTGAGGCAGGCAGTTTCCAGGCAGTTCAGGAGAGCTAACTTATAGTTTAGCAAAGCACAATGTTGCAGAAGGCAATGGCAGAATTACTATCATAAACAGAGAGCAATGGCAGCAGCAGCAGCAAGCAAGCACGAATACGATGGCAGAGCACCTTGTGTTACCTGCTCATCTCTTTTTATCAATGTAGCCTGAGACTAGCCTGAGACTAATGGGCCTTTGGACACAGAATAGACAATCAGAATGGCAGGTATCCAAACCTGACCATATTAAGTGAAACCATAGGCTTGCTTTACCCAAATTTGGGAAGAACATAGGCCTTGCATGAGGCAGGCACAAGCCAAGTGTATGTACCTTATTTACCACAGGATGTAAACAGGAGCAAAAAAAAGTCTGGGCAAGCCAGCGTCCTTAGACTCAGTGTCTCCAGGATCTTTGTCCTCTTTCCCATGGTTGTTTCTCCCCATAGCAGAAGGAGGGAGAGCAGAAAAACATGTCTGGGCAAGCCAGGACATGCATAAGCCTATTTTGGCCTATTCAGGCCTGCCAAGACAAAGTCTTCTTCCTGAAACTCTTTAAGGCCAGGCTGGATGTGTCTCCAGGCAACCTGATCTAGTGTGAGGTGTTCCTGTCTGTGGCAGGAGGGTTGGAACTGGATGATCTTTGAGGTCCCTTCCAACCCTGACAATTCTGTGACTCAGAGGGAAGATGCTTTCCTGGGGGTGGCAGCACACAGGTAACATAGACTTCAGCAGTTTGTGTGGGAGCTGTGGAAGTAGAATTAATTCAGAATTAATTGTAAATCAATAAGAGAATCCAGGAAAGCAGGGAAAAAAAGAAATCATCCACACTGCCTTTCAACACAACCACCTCTAAAGTGAGAAAATTCTTTGGCATCATTTTTTTCCAAAGCCAAACAAACAAACAAAAAGTCTATATTTATTAAAGAAACCATAAAAATGATAGTGAATTATAAAATGCCTAATAATATAGAATTTATAGTGGTAGTGTGACTTACATTTGCAATAAACTGTGGAATCCATCTTCAAAGGACCGAATGCTTGGTTTTACTCTAAGAAATTATACAGGCAATAAAAGAAATCATTGTTGAGGGATTTGTTAAGATCAGATCATGGGGCTCATCTCAAAGTGAATTTGTTTTGAACCTTCTGAAGCAGACATTGCAAATTTTTGCATTCTAATGAGTGGGCTAAACCCCATATATTTCAAAGAAAACAGCACTCATAAATTACATTTATGACACACGAGGTTGCAGACCGCTGTGCAGGGAGCACAGAGTAATGGCGCTAATATGCACTCTAGCTTGATTTTCTCAGTTCCCAACATGCTCTAATTCTACACTACACATCTTTAAATGGCAGTTATATTTTAATTAATATGATTATGTGCTGCCATTTGCAAACCCTCCCCTAGCACATTTCTCCTGCCAAAGCCATGAATACCAGTAAACCATTAACATAAAAGGGCTGTTTGCTTATTAAATTCATCTACACAAATAGGCAAGGGTTGCAACTGTTGGTTTTGCCATAGACAAAATGGAACAGGGGCGAGTAGCACAGTAGCTGGCAGCTGCAATTAGCTGGTGTAATTAAGTCTAATTTATAAGCTCCCCCCTTCAAATAAGAAAGTAACAATTTTTGTTAATTAACAAGAGCATTTGTAAAGCTCGTTAACTCCATCATTCACCATCTGCCCAGCTAGATGGGAGCACACAGTTATTATTGTGGGACATGTTGCATGTGTGGATTTGTGCAGTGATCTGTTTGGAAAGTCTAATTATTAGGGAGCTGGGAATGGATGTTGTGCTGGAGCAGAGAGAAGGTCTGCTGTTCTTTATCTTTACAGCAAGGCAAGTGCTTGGTCATTATCTCCTGCATATGGTTTCATTATTCCCATACGGTGCTCTCTACATTGCCTCATACCATCGTCCCTGCGAGCCTGCGGGGTACAAGAGCACTTATCTTTCCTGATGACTGTTGAATCATTTAAAACAAGTTATTAGTGAAACAATTAAAATTATATTGGTTCACAATTGTATTGATAGCTGCCAGGCATAATGAAACATTCTGAATAGCAGTCAGGGGGTTCTCAGAGCAGATGGAAAACGCTGCTAATCAGAGAGATTAACAGATTAATCTCCTCTCCAACTTGAATCTGGGTTTCAAGTGAATGGTAAAGTAAAAAATTATTAAATATTTTTAATATATAAAGAAATTTTCCCAGAAATTATTTACAATTAACACACACAGATTCTATTATGCAGTTGGTAAAACGATTTTTTTTGCAGAATGTATATATACATTCTGAGCCAGCATTGTGCCCAGGTGGCCAAGAGAGCCAGTGGCATCCTGGCCTGCATCAGGAATGGTGTGGTCAGCAGGAGCAGGGAGGTCATTCTGCCCCTGTACTCTGCACTGGTTAGACCACANCCTGGAGTTGTTCAAGGCAAGGTTGGACGTGGCACTTGGTGCCATGGTCTAGCCTTGAGCTCTGTGGTAAAGGGTTGGACTTGATGATCTGTGAGGTCTCTTCCAACCTTGGTGATACTGTGAGACTCTGATACTGTGATATACAGTCAGATTAAATGATTTTAGGAAAGGTTTTAGAAAATTTAAACTGCAGAGTCTTGCAGCACAAACTGTCACTTAAAGATTAAATGTAAACTTTCAGAAACTTCAGAAAAGAGAGTTAGTTTACTCACTGGTCAGAGTCTCAATACTTGTAATCCAAGTATATGTATACGTAGATGCATAAATGAGGAAAAATATAATCCCAGCCACGTGGTAGCCTTCCACGTGGTGATGGTGTGGTGGGGTTTTGTTGCTTGTGTAGCTCAGACTGAATACATTGTCTGAGAAGATCCATGGATGGAAGGCAAATCCTCCATGGCTCTCAGGAGGCCGTCAGCCACTTGGGTAAAGCAGTACCCAGGTTTGCGGGCTGGAGCAGTCTGATTGGGTGCTGTGTATAGCAAAGGAGTCAGCCTTCAGGCAGGTCCTGGTGTCGCAAATTGTTGCTAGGTCATCATCCAGACTTGGCCAGAGTTAAACAGACTTGGGTTCAGCTGAGCTCAAGTGGATAACTGTATCCCAGTGTGGGGCAAGTTGTTTCAGTCCCTTGGCTCAGTGCAGAAGACGGGCAGGGTCAGGTCTTCCCTTCGTGAGGGAGGCAAATCTCCAGCTACATAGTGCAAAGCATGCAAGGCAAACAGGTAGCAGACAAAACAAAGGCAGCAGCAGCAGAAAATGAACAAGTTGGCCAGGGTTTAAAGCATTTTAACGAGTGTCTTTGACTAATAGCACCAGTTAAAAAACATCTCTGGAACCAATCATAAGTTATTTCACCAAAAAAGTGAGATGCTCATGCGCATCCATGACCTGTGTTTGTCAAAGCAGGGTGCAAAACAAGGCAAAATATGGTGTCTGTGATAGACTGAGAGGTGCCAAGGTTTTTATCGGCTTTCCCACTTCTTCCACCCAGGAAGAAGGGGGGGTGGCAAGGTGGGTATTCAAGTAGATGTTAAGGACATGCCTCGGATACGTATTTGAGGTGTAATTTGGACCATCCACCACACTCTCCCTTTCTTTCACTCTTCTCTCTTTCTCCCTTTCTTCCTCTCTTAGTTTGTTTCTTCCTTTCTCCTTCTCTTTCTCCTTCTCTTTCTCCTTCTTTTTCTTTCCATCTCTTTTTCCTTTGGGTATTTGACCTATCTTTCTCCATTCTTCAGTGCACTCCCTAACCTTGGAACTTCCTGCATCCATTCTGTATCTGGCCTCCCACCTTCCCTCTGCTCTTTCTAAGCTGCTATGCAGGACATTGAAACCAGCAGAAGAACTGCTGGGAGCAGGAACAGTAAACTGTCCAAGTGTTATTTGTTGCATGCGGCATCTATTTGTAAATTTTCACCCAGCTTTGTCTTCCCTTTCCCTTTCCCTTTCCCTTTCCTTTTCCCTTTCCCTTTCCCTCTCCCTCTCCCTCTCCCTTTCCCTTTCCTTTTCCCTTTCCCTTTCCCTCTCCCTCTCCCTCTCCCTTTCCCTTTCCTTTTCCCTTTCCCTTTCCCTCTCCCTCTCCCTCTCCCTTTCCCTTTCCTTTTCCCTCTTTTTTTTTTTTTTCTTTTTTTTTATCCCCCTCTAATCCTCACTTTCCTCCAAGGCCACGATTTTCCTGGAGCAGGAACTTTACAATTCCATAAATCAGAATCTCTCTATCATCTCCCCTTGCAATTTCCCTTCTGCCTTCCTGTCTTTGTGCCTCTGATTGTCCAAGTGTCTTTTGCAGTCCCTTGCATCAGCTCCTCACTGAGAACTGAGATTAAGAATTCCCCCCCCACACCCTTGATTTTCCAGTGGGCTTTTGGAAATCCTCTCTCTTTCCTGCACACCATGAGTGCCACACTTTCTGTTCGTCCCTCTTCAGGTTACCATTGAGGAAGAACAAATTGTTCTTTGTTTTACCATTCTCTATCTGCATGAGTTTATCTTGGCTCTTAACAACTCTTTCATATCTAGATATAACAGAAGGCTTGTTTGCCATTCCCTGTAGACTCTCAGGATTTCAGTATTTTTATTCTGGTGTGGTTATTCCTTCACATGTGTCGGAAGCTCCTTCTTGGAGGTTTTTTCTCCATGCAGCCTGACCTATTACATTTAAAGGTTTTCCAGACTTCCTAAATATTTAAGTATTACTACTCCTAGGTGTAATGACCTCTCTAACTACTTCCCTTCATTTAATACAGCTCACCTTGTGGAATCAAGAGTCTTAGCAGCTTACTATTTTTCTTTTTCCCTTCTTTTGCTGAAACCTCAGCTGTCTGTGATCACTCCCCATCATGGCAAAAGTTGTCTCAATAGTGTTTTACCTGCAGCTGACCAATGCTTGCACAGTATTGAGACCTCCTCCATTTCTCAGTCTGTCCCTTCAGTGAGTAGGCTGGGGCTAGGCAAGAGATTGTGAGGGGACACAGTTGAGCTGCCTAAAGGGATAACCTATGAAATATACTGTCCTGCTCAGCAGTGTAGGCTGGGAGTTTGATCTTTGCTTAGAGACTGCGTGGGCATGGATCTGCTTGGGAGAAGTGGAGAGCATCACTTGCAGTAAGGCTTTGGGGATTTTGGTTTTGCTCCTTTTCCCTGGACTTACTAATCTGATTTTACCTCAGATCACAAATTTGCTCACTTTTGATCATCCTGTTGACTCCCCTGTCCCACTGGCCGTGGTGAGGTAGCCACTGCATAGGTGCTTGGCTGCTGGCCAGGGTCACCCACTACAGTTGTTTGCTTACTGTTGCGGAGGGGAAATTAATTAATGCGAGATGATATTTTCCAAAATTACTGTTGTTTATTAATTTTGATACTCGGAAGTCTTGCCACCCCCAACCACTAATTTTAATAATATTTTGGTTCTTACATGGTTATGGAAACATTCTGTGGGTATAATATACATCTAATATAACCAGCAACAAACATAAACATTAATTGAACTGGAAGAGACTATTCCCAGGGTCAAATGCTGCTTGCAGCCAATACACCGTTTGCCCAGTAGCTGGGCCCAAGCTCTTTCTGCTCTATGGCAGAAGGCAGTAGAGAACGACAAAGAGGTATTTAAGTGTTTACTCACAGAATATTATTACTATTACCCTCATGGGGGCTAGCCATAGTCCAGACAGTGCCCAAATGCTTTCAGGGGACTCTGTCTTGTTGGATGTTGAGGCTTGAATCTTCCTGGCTTCTGGGGAAAGGACACAGACAATCTCTGACCTTGTTCTCCTGGCTTCTTCTGGACCATCTGTGTATACGTCCAGGGATTCTAGGCAGGACCTTCAGGTGCAGAGGCAGATGTTGTGCAGTCTCAGCACCATGTCATGCTGGCCACACAGGCTTATCACATGCAGACATCCAGGGTCTGCTCTGGCAACTCATGGCAGTGGAGTTTAGCAGGCAAGCAATAAGGCAGTGTGCAATAGCAGCAGGGCTGGGCACAGCAGAGAGAGCACAGCAAAGAGCAGGGAAGCAAAGCAGGGCAGCAAAAGCACATTGTTCACCTGTGTATCTCCTTTTATCAATGTGGGCTGAGATTAATTTCCCTTTGGACACAAGAATTAGCCAATCAGGATGGCAGTTAGCCAAACCATACCATACTAGGCAGGGTCCACAGGCCTGGCTCCCCCAGATATGGGAAGAGCAGAGGCCTTGCACAGGCCATAAGCTAGGCACGTGGGCTTACACAACCGCATTACATAACCTGGGCCCTGGGCAAGCCAGACTTTATGGCGTCAGGTCCTTTGTGACTCTATTGTGTCTGTTTCCACGCTTGCCTCTCTGGTGGAGCAGAGAACAGTTATAAGCCTATTTTGGGGCCTATGGACCCTCCATGACACTTACAAGGAGTGGGAGCCCAGTATTTACTAGAAACTTTATCTCCTAAGTTCAGAAATCTGTCAGCCTTGTGAGCAGCATTCTGCTGTGATAAGATTCAAGGATTTTATTTTAAACATGTATAATAAGCCCCCCACTGATGGATTGTGTTGTGAGTGCCGTTTACCACATCATTCTCTTACCATAGCACTAGGAATGTTTCTGGGACAGGTATCTAAGAGGAAGCTGTCTCCATAGCCTTGTCTTGTAGCAGAATAGCTTGAGATGTTTTTAAATATCTGGAATGTTGAAGCTTGGCTGGGTGGAGGAAGCATCCTCTGTTCCAAAGCCTCTGTGGATGTCTTACATTACACACTGTTAGAGTAACCTACCACAGTCATTTGGTGCAACTGGAAAGAAATCTTGAACTCAAAACCACTTCTTGGCAGTGTTCAGGATTTGCAGCCAAGTTGAATTACCTCCCGGACCCAAGCAGCATGAGTTGCTCCCTAAATTACTCCTGGGCTAATCTGATGTTTCTACTAAAGTGGCTGAGTTATGGAAACCTGAATCCTATCATGCTGTGGCTGGACTTTGTGCAACTGGAGAAAGCTAATGTCTAACAACTGCTGGGAACAGCTTTTGCTTACATGGGATGTGCTCCCAGCCACTGCTTTGACTCCAGCAACCTATTCCCCCACACTGAAAACTAGCAAAGAACTTGGTGAGTCAGGAAGAAAACAAACAGGTTTATGAATTTTGGTTGGCAGGAGCTGAGAGCTCGGTAGCTACTGAGGGTGTAGAAGCTCAGGGCAGGAGACCAGCTGTGGCTGCTGAAGCATACCATGCATTTCCACGGATACCCTGCTGTTAATGGCATCTGTCCAGAGGATACCTGCACCCACTCACAAGCACTTCCTTTTGTTTCTCTGGCTGAGGTGGAGGTGCAATGGATGGCTATTCACTGGGGCTTGTGCTTCAGAGAGAAGTGCAGCTCTCAACTGAACAAAGGCTTTCCTCACACACTGACTGCATCAAACCTTTTCTCTTGCAACTTCCATCCACTGTCAGGTGAGTTCAGCAGATGAGACAAGCATGCCTGTTTGCAGCAGAGAGAGCATTTCTTCAAAGCATTTCTTCCTGCATGTTGATCTACCACATGTGTGCCCATCTAACCCTGCTGTAAATGAACATCCTTAACCTTTGGCTGGGATTTGGAGGACAACAGCAGCCTCTGCTGTTTTGACAGAGTCCCTTTATTCAGGTGGCTTTCTGGGACCTGTGTTTAGTGTATTAAGCATCGCTGTGCTTGCTCGGGGTTGTTTGATTCACACTGTGCTGAAGTCAGCCCGGCTGGCACATAAGACATCCCTCTGTACTCTACGGAGCATTGTCTGAACAATCACATAAAGCTGCAAAATCTGGGCTGGGGAGCAGCAGTTCTCTCCACTCAGCTTCTGGTGTACCTCACCTGTATCAGAAGTGAAGAAGAAAAATGTATTCTCATCCTCTGGGGCCCTAGGTTTCCCCTCTTCACAGAATCCCAGCATCGTGGGGGTTGGAAGGGGACC
Organism: Tricholaema leucomelas; assembly: GCA_013400475.1. NCBI lineage: Eukaryota > Metazoa > Chordata > Aves > Piciformes > Lybiidae > Tricholaema lacrymosa > Tricholaema leucomelas. The sequence goes on from WAAF01021093.1 coordinate 67,357, forward strand.
CCTGAAGTTTATCCGGTCTAACCCTTCCTGCTAGAGCAGGATCACCCAAAGCAGGTCACACAGAAATGCATCCATCTGGGTTTGGAATCTCTCCAGAGAAGGTGACTCCACAACCTCTCTGGGCAGCTTGCTCCAGGGCTCCAGCACTTTCACAGTGAAGAACTCTTCACTTGTGTTTATGTGGAACCCTTTGTGGTCCAGTTTGTGTCCATGGCTCGGTATTGACCATTTGAGATCTCCACACACAAGCACCCTGTTTGTGTTGTGATTTCTGCTCACATTGGGCAGAAATAAGATTCCCCACACATGATATGGCAATAAGCACTAGTTGAAGACTGTGCATCCGCTGACCAGGCATATAATATGCTTCTTGCCTGTGCATAAATCCTGCGTGGATGTGGATGATTTGAGTTTTCAAAAGCAGTATCTTTCCTAAGGCACAGTTTTTAATGATAACAGCTTGTGTGGTGGTGACTTTTTTATATAAATGTAATGATTTCTTTTTTTTAACCATGTGCTCTCCTGTTTTAAGCCTTGGGAAACCCAAACAGCTGCTAGCTGAACAGCACCCTCCCCAGATGCAGGTGGGTCTGGGTTTGGAGAGATCCTGCCTGCATTGCACCGATTGCATCTGCTGCAGAGTGGTGACAAGTTTGAGAAAGAATAACATTTAAGGATTATTGCCTTAAATTACCAATGCACAACTTCATAGGCTCAGTTACAGTTTATCTTGTTAAAGCTAGTCCCAGTTAGTATTCAGATATCCATTTTCCAGGGTCTCTTGGCCTTATTAATTCAAATCTTACTTTCAATATATGCATGTAGCCAAGATAATTATTAGAAGGAGAGATCAAAGCAAGCATATTATAGTCCTATTCCATTTTCTGCTGATGTGAGTGATCTGCCTCTTCTTTGATGTTGTGTGCTTCTACAGTGAAAGTACAGAGGATAAAAATACTACACCATGTAATCTGGCATTTATCCCACGAGAGCAGAATTCCAAATTGTGACACATATCAAGAAGTTCAAAAAAAAAAAAACCAAACTTAAAAGAGCCCTGTGCTTTATACAGTGACACACTCTGCATTTAAACATCATCAAATATCATTTTCCATTACAAATCTAGTCCCCTATATAAAATTCAAAGAATTTCTGTAACTTTAGTCAAAGAAAATGACAGCAATACCTAGAAAATAGCTGCTGTATTTACTACTGGTTACACCAAGACTGTAACTTAGCTTTACTCAAACCATTTTTTAAAAATATCTTTAGAAAGGCAAAGAGAAGACAAAATTAACAACTTTGTGCTGGCACAGCTGCATCTCCTGTGCAATTTGGCCTGTTTATTCCACCTGGGTTTTGCCACACTCTGGAAAGCAGTTGTGATTGCAGGCTCTGAATCCCAGTGCTGGTGCAGGATTCTTCACCAGAGTGAGGGAGCAGGATCTGTCCTTTATTATTGTGTATTTCAGAGGTAATTGCCTCACATTTCTTGTCAGAATTCTGTCATATTGACATATATATATATTGGAAGCTGAGCTCATCTTATTTCTGCCTTTGTAGCATAACACTTGATTATTTCAGACTGTAGAGAGCAGAAGCGCTGTCAGTTCTAGTAGGGCAATACTTGGCCCTCTCGGGCTCACAGCAGATGGCAGAAGTCTTCAGGGTGCTTGAGAACTTTCCTCCACTATTGGAATCAGGGGGAATTTTGTTACTGCTTCCAGTGACTATGTAGGCCTGAGACATTAATCACAGAATCACAGAATTGTCAGGGCTGGAAGGGAACTCAAAGATAATCCAGTTCTACTCTCTTTGCACCATGGGCAGAGACACCTCACACTAGATCAGGCTGCCCAGACCCATGTCCAGCTTGGTCTTAAAAACTTCCAGGAATGAGGCTTCCACCACCTCCCTGGGCAACCTGTGCCAGTCTCTCACCACCCTCATGGTGAAGAATTTCTTCCTAATGTCTAATCTAAATCTCCCCTAGTCTAGCCTGGATCCATTCCCCTCAGGTCCTATCACTACCCAACACCCTAAAACATCCCTCCCCAGTTTTTTTGTAGCCCCCTTCCATTACTGGAAGACCACAATAATTTCTCCATGGAGCCTTCTCTTCTTCAGACTGAACAGCCCCAACTCTCTCAGCCTGACCTCATACGACATAATGCCTGTTTCAGTATGTCTAAAGGAGGAAGCTGGCCACCTAACTAGACATAGAGAATCATTTTGTTTGGAAAAGACCCCTACCATCATCAAGTCCATCTGCCAACCCAACACCACTATTGCCAGTAAATCATGTTGTAAAGTGCCTCGTCTGCATGTCTTTTGAACACCTCCAATGATGGTGATTCCACCACTTCCTTGGGCAGCTTGCTCTGATGTATGAGCAGTGATTACACAGACACACAGAATGGCAAGGATTGGAAGGGACTCTGGAGATCATTGGTGTGGTGGTTTGGATGTTCCCCACCCCCCCACACTTTTAGAAATCACCCAGACTAGACTCAGCTGGCTCTGGAAATATGAATGAAGCTTATATTTACAGCTAGCACAATATACAAGCAGATAGTTACAGTACATACAGTTATATACACGTAAAAGGTAATACAGAAACACAACAACCCTCCCAGAAACCTGAGTCCCCAGGAGGGGCTCTCAACCACCCCTCACCTTCCCCCTACCCCTCTCAACCTTACCCCAGTCCCAAGGAAGAATGGAAGTTTGGCCAGGGGACTTAAGAAGCAAGGTGAATCAGCCAAAAGAAAATGAAGGGTGAGGTTAGAGAGTAAGATGCAGTTCAGCCAGCAGCCCAGAGCTCCCCAGCAGGTGAAGTGGCTTTATTTATGTTTTGCTTTTCATTCTTATGCTTCTCGAGTGAGTCTATGAGTGAAGTAGACATCACCATTGTTTTCCTTGTACAGCCTGTAATCTAGTCCTTCTCACCAAAACATTCTAGCTTGCTTCAAGATAGCACAATCCACCCCTGTCTGCTTCACTCAGAGTATTGCTGAGAACTATTTGATCTAATCTAAAACAATATTTACAGTAATGAATATCACAAGTTTTCACATCTCATTCCAGCTATCTCAGATGTAGGTGATTCAAAAGCTCAGAACAGTTTGTCTCCTCACAGATGAGACGAGAATAGGGACTCCCAGGTGACGTTGGGTTCGTGCTCATGTACCATAGATTCTCTCTTAGATTCTTTAATTGTTGGACACCGATGGTACCTAGAACAGAAAACTCCTAACAGCTTGTATTATACACTCTGAATTTAAACTCTCTCAGCTAAGGTTAGATTTCTCTGTGGCACACACTGGATTTCACCATTCTCCTGCATTACCCAGTAGGTGTGACCAGGACCTTCAGCAGACACCACCCCTCGGACAGGTTTCCCTTCGCCCGAAGGTGAAAATACCCAAACAGTTTTCCCTAACAGATTCTTCTCACGTACAACAGGAACTTTATCACCGTCTACTGTTCGGACCAAATCTGATTGTGCAGGTCCTGCTCTGTTTACTGAACCTCTACTATTTACCAACCAGGTAGCTTGTGCTAAATGTTTGTCCCAGTTTTTCAGAGTTCCACCCCCCATGGCTTTCAGGGTGGTTTTCAGCAAACCGTTGTAGCGCTCAATCTTCCCTGAAGCTGGTGCATAGTAGGGTATGTGGTAGATCCACTCAATGCCATGCTCTTTGGCCCAGTTTTTCACAAGATTGTTCTTGAAATGAGTGCCATTGTCTGACTCGATTCTCTCTGGAGTTCCATGTCTCCACATGATCTGTCTCTCCAAGCCAAGAATGGTGTTACGTGCAGTAGCATGTGGAACTGGATAGGTTTCCAGCCATCCGGTGCTGGCCTCTACCATCGTTAGCACATACTGCTTGCCAGAACGAGATCGAGGTAAAGTGATGTAGTCAATCTGCCAGGCTTCTCCATACTTGTACTTAGACCATCTCTCACCATACCATAAGGGCTTGATTCGCTTAGCCTGCTTAATAGCAGCACAAATGTCACAGTCATGGATGACTTGGGTGATAGCGTCCATGGACAAGTCAATTGACCTATCGCGTGCCCATCGGTATGTTGCATCTCTGCCTTGATGTCCAGATGAATCATGGGCCCACCGAGCTAGGAACAGTTCACCTCGGTGTTTCCAATCAAGGTCAAGATCAGAGTTGGTATCAACTTGAGAAATCTTAGCAGCTTGGTCTGCCTGCTGGTTGTGTTGGTGTCCCTCAGTGGCTCTGCTCTTGGGCATGTGTGCGTCTACGTGCCGCACCTTCACTGGAGTTCTCTCCAGCCGTGCATCTATGTCCTGCCATAGATCAGCACACCAAATAGGCTTTCCTTTCCTCTGCCAACCATGCTTTTTCCAGTCCTTTAGCCAAACCCATAGAGCATTGGCTACCATCCATGAGTCGGTGTAGAGGTAAAGGATAGGCCAATTTTCACGTTCAGCCACATCAAGAGCAAGTTGGACAGCTTTTACCTCAGCGAACTGACTGGATTCTTGTTTTTATACATCTCAGCAAGCCTATGAGTGAGGTAGACATCAGCCTTGTTTTCCTTCCACAGCCTGTAATCTAGTTCTTCTCACCAAAACATTCTAGCTAGCTTCAAACTAGCACAAAGGGAAAGGTGCTTTCCAGTGTTGAAGAACTGCATGTGAGCAACTCTCTTTCCTAAGAAAGAGATGGGTTAACGAGAAATGAAGATTGTAGGTGGGAGATTGTTATCCAGGAAACTGTGTGCTGAGAACCCTGAAGGGTATGGATGTATAATGCCCCCAGCATGAGAGGGGCAGGTCCAGAGGAGACCACAAAGATGATCAGAAGGCTGGAGAACCCCTCCTATGGGGACAGGCTGAGAGAGTTGGGGCTGTTCACCCTAGAGAAGATAATATTCCAGGAAGACCTTAGAACAGCCTTCCAGCACCTGAAGAGTCTCCAAGAGAGCTGGGTATGTACTTTTGACAAGGGCTTGCAGTGACAGGATGAGAGGGAATGGGTTGAAGCTTGAGAAGGGAGATTTAGACTGGAGACCAGGAAGAAATTCCTGACAGTGAAGGTGGGGAGACACTGACACAAGTTGCCCAGGGAGGCTGTAGGTGCCCCCTCCCTAGAGGTGTTCAAGGCTAGGTTGGATAAGGCCTTGAGAGACCTGTTCTAGTGGGAGGTGTCCCTGCCTATGGCAGGGGGTTGGAACTAGATGATTTTTAAGGTCCCTGCTCAGTGCTGATCAATATAAAAAAGGATTGTGAGGATGGGGCTGGGCCAGGGCCAGAGCAAGGAGCAATGGATACAAACTTGAACACAGGAGGTTTCACTTGAACTTGAGAAGCTTCTTTTCTCTGATAGTGCTGGAGCCCTGGAGTGGGCTGCCTGGATAGTTTGTGAAGTGTCTTCTGGAGACTTTTGAAACCTACCTGGATGCCAATCTGCTCTGGGCGCATCCGCATTAGCAGAGGGGGTTGGACTAACTGATCTCCAGAAGTCCTTGTCAACTCCTACCATTCTGTGATGCTGTGGTTCTGTGATCCTTACCTTCTGGCAGGTACCCAAATCCTGTTGTCCTGTCAGGGTGTGTACCTCACTATGGTCCTCTAGAGGCCTCTGAGAGGCTGAAATGAGGCCACAGTGCTCACATGCAGGGTATTAAAATCCCTGATATATCTGGCTAACTACTACTCATTTTTGCATCTAAAGTTGCAGGCTGCCAGATATTTAGAGGACCTCTGCTGTCCTTCCTAGTTCTGCTGCTCGACAGAAATGGAGAGGCTGTTTGGCAGGAGGTGAGGTGTGCAGAAGAATCAGCTGTGCTCTCGAACTCTGCATCACTGCCATTTGGGGAGCTGCAGCAATGGTGCATAAAGCTTTCATGAGCCAGCCTGGGGCCAGGCAGCTAAGTGGTCCCTCCTGTATTCACAGACAAACAGTTGCACAGGATATTAAGAATTGCAATAACAGAGAAAGAGATATAAAATACTAGTCTGATATTCCTTTATATTTTTATAGCCCCGTGGCTTAATTCTTTCTAAAACAACAAAAGAGTCAGTAAAATATGACAAGTGGGGATGGACTGGAAGGGTACTGGGCCAAAACTGGGAGACATTTTTAGGCTTTCCATATTTGTTGATTATGCTGGAACGAGCTAAAGAGAGAAAGTGTCTGGGTCTGGGTTATACCAACTGCATTTCACATACAGTTCTCCTAGTTACCAATTAATTCAACTTACTTCCTTGTCAGTTTTTGCCCTCCCCCCACCACACCATAGTCCTGATGGTTTCATGACCCAGGCCCAGGCGATGCCCTTAGGCAGTGCATCTGATAATTGACACATTTTCTAACACAGCATAGTGATGCCCAAGTAGGTGCTTTCAGGCTGTGGCTTCAGCTCGTTGGAGGCTGCAGCAGGGACTCCTTTTATCCCTCGTACATCAGAATACCCTGACAGCTCTCCCAGGCAGGGACAAGGCGGATCTCTCCCTCAGGAAAATGTATGCAAACACCTCCAGAACATCGTCCCGGTTGCTAGGCATTGCACTGGTGACATCTTTATGATAAACATGGTATGCAGAAGAAGGCCTAATAAAAGAATAACAAATTATTACACCCAGAAGGTAATTTTACAAGATTAACTGGTGTAATAAATTACTGCTGGAGTCAGGATACTCTGCTACCTTTTAAGGTATTTCACAGCAGAGCCTAAATGAACCAGCCTATAAAACCAGAGAGGGGCTCATAGAAAATAGCAAACTTATCCTCAGCTTTTCTTTTTTCAATACTCATCATGATACCTGTGAGTGGTGTTTGGCTGGCTGGATGGCAGCTTCAGCGAGTGCTGGCTGGAAAACAAAGCTGTACATGCAATTCATACCAAGATGACTCTCTTCATCATGACAGTATCTTTCCCTGCTGCTGGACGCTCAGTACTGCGGCAATCTACATAATAGCAACGAAAGCCTGTGGCATTTTATTTAGGAAACTATTTTCATACATAAAACATGACAAAATAAAATGCCAGCAGCAAAATACCTTTCCTTATAATTATCAAATATTTTGATTTTTTTTCTGCATGCTCTTTATAATACAAAAGAAGAGGGGAAAAAAACCCTCTCTGTCTCCCTTTCTTTCTCTCGTTCTCACTTGAGTTTTCTCCTGTCTGGATAATTCATAAGGTTTCCTGGTTTACACTTATAGAATATCACAGCCCTTTTTTAAAAGAAAACCAGCTTTGTGGGGTAAAGGATCCCTTGTGTGGACTGTAACTGAAAGAAGACATGTTTTGCCATGTGCTCCTTTTTGACTAACACAGTAGTGAACCTTCATTTGCATTTAATTTATAAATGAATGAGACAGACGTTTTCCTGTCCTTATTTCAGTCAAAATCCCAAGATTTCCCACAACTCCTAAAAGGCAGAGTCTACATCTGGAATTCAAAGCCATGGATGCACCACAATTTATCATAGACTCTCCTACACTAGTCCAAGACAATACTTTAACAAAACGGCTCTAGAGTTGTAAGCTGCAGCCCATTTGCATCTGGTTCTGAGGTAATTTTTGTGCAGCTTCAGCAATCTGATATAAAATTATTTCATAACTAATACCACCAATCTCTTCACTTGCTCTGGATGGGGCACTCGCCCTGGCTTTAGTCAGAGCTTCTTCTAAGTATTGGTCAGATCCAGTCCTCTGCCAGATTTGGACCTGTGCTCTGCCCTTCCCTTTCCTGTGATAAGACTCAGACTACAGACTGACATCAATCAGCACCTGCCAAAAGTCCTTCCATACAGCTGCTCAAAATTCCTTTCTCACTCCCTGTAGGGAAGGAAAATTTTCAATAGGAACTCAGTGCCATGAGGTTCTTTGGTAACTTAATCTCAAAGATGGCTTTACAGACTTACCTGAAGTCACAGAATGCATTGGCTGGGAAGGGACCTGTAAAGGTTAACTAGTCCAATCCTCCTGCCATAAGCAGGGACATTCCTAACTAAATCAGGTTGCTCAGAGAGATGAGACCTTGACCAATCTGGTCTAGTGGAAGGTGTCCCATGACAGGGTGGTTGGAATGGGATGATCTTTAAGGTCCCTCACAACCCAGACCATTCCATTATTCTACGATCTTTTAAATCTCCAGGAAAAGGTGTGGAGCAGTTGAGTGAATAATGGATGATGCAGAGTGGAAGAAATAACCCAGAAGAGAGAGAGGCTGAGCATGGTGCATGTCTTTCAAAGCACTGCTCAGAGATGTCACTCATTGACAAGGATGAAGTGAAGGGTTCAGAACAAGCTCTTTTCCTTCAGTGAACAAAACAATGATCCCTGTGGGTGAAGGCCAAGGAGGAAGCTCAGGAAATGCCAATATAGGAAGGACATGGACCTGATGAAGCAAGTCCAAAGGAGGGCCACAAAAATGATCAGAGAGTTGGAGCACCTCTGCTATGAGCACAGGCTGAGTGAGTTGGGGATGTTCAACCTGCAGAAGAGAAGACTCCAGGGAGACCTAACAGCTGCCTGCCAATACCTGAAGGCATCTACAAGACCATTCTGTAATTCTATGGTTTTATAATTCCATGATTCGATGATTCCATGACACATAGGGACTGGACAGGAAGACTGAGCTGGTGGAAGAGACTCGTCAGACGCAATACTACAGGCTTGGAGTAGTGTGGATGGAAAGGTCTCTGGCAAAAAGGGATCTGGATGTTGTAACAGACAAACAACTCAATATGAGCCAGCAGTGTGCCCAGGTGGCAAAGAAAGCCAAAGGCATCCTGGATTGTATCAGAAATGCTGTGTGCAGCAGTAGTAAGGAGGTGATTGTCCCCTTGTACTCTGCTCTGGTGAGGCCACACCTCAATTGTTGTGTTCATCATCATCATCATAGTATCATCAGGGTTGGAAGAGACCTCACAGATCATCAAGTCCAACCCTTCAGTTTTGGGGTCTTCATTACACGAGGGATGTGGAGGTGCTGGAGCCAGTGCAGAAGAGGGTAACAAAGCTGTGATTGGCCTGGAGAATAATCTGATGAAGAGAGACCGAAGGAGATGGGGATGGTTAGTGTGAAACAGAGAAGGTTGGAGAGAGGTTGGTGCTGGTCTCTTCTCACAGGTAAATAGTGATAGAACAAGAGGGAATGGCCTCAGTCTGTGACTGGGTATGTTTAGACTGGACATTAGGAAGTTTTTTTGCTTGGACTTGATAATCCTGGGGGTCTTTTCCAACTGGAGTGTTTCTGTGATTCCATGAAGTGCTGGAGGAGGAGAGGAACGAGCGTGAGTGGCAGAAGACATGATCCAGGAAAGATCTGGAAGTGTAGGGGTTAGTTTGAACCCTCAAACTTCTCCAGCTCACAGGTGGATGAATGCACATGGTCTATTCACAGAATCAGAGAACCATCAGAGTTGGAAGAAACCCCAAGGATCATCCAGTTCCAACCCCTTATCATGGCCAGGAACATCTTCTACTAGATCAGGTTGCCCAGAGCCATATCCAGCCTGGCCTTAAAAACATCCAGGGATAAGGCTTCCACCACCTGCCTGGGCAACCTGTGCCAGTGTCTCACCACCCTCATGGTGAACAACTTCTTCCTAATGTCTAATCTCAGTCTGCCCTCCTCTAGCTTGGATCCATTCACCCTTGTCCTATCACTACCTGACACCCTAAAAAGTCCCTCTCTGGTCAGAAGTCTGTCACCTGAATGTGTGCTACTTGTAGAAAAGTGCAGAGAGAGCACAGATCTCTAGCAGGTGAATGTTGAATCAACACCATGCACAAGCCAGAAGACAAAAGTGTTTCTGAGTGACAGTGGCTTCTATTCTAGCAAAACATTAGCAGTGCTTCAGTTTTCCTGCATCAAAATGAAGTTTCATTAAAATAGCAAAATATAATTGAAAACCAACCTAATTACATGTAGTGGTTTGGGTGTCCCCTGCCCCCCC
>WAAF01021093.1:83024-100438 GCA_013400475.1 Tricholaema leucomelas
ACTGCTGGAGCGGGTCCAAAGGAGAGCCACGAAGATGCTCAGAGGGCTGGAGCACCTCTGCTATGAGGACAGGCTGAGAGAATTGGGGCTCTTCAGCCTGGAGAGGAGAAGGCTTCGAGGAGACCTTAGAGTGGCCTTCCAGTATTTGAAGGGAGCCTACAGGAAAGCTGGGGAGGGACTATTGACAAGGTCTGGTAATGTCAGGACGAGGGGGAATGGGTTTAAGCTGGAAGGGGGGAAATTTAGACTGGATGTTAGGAGGAAGTTCTTTACGGTGAGGGTGGTAGGGCACTGGAATGGGTTGCCCAGGGAGGTTGTGGATGCTTCCTCCCTGGAGGTGTTTAAGGTCAGGCTGGATGAGGCCTTGGGCGAGCTGCTCTAGTGGGAGGTGTCCCTGCCTGTGGCAGGGGGTTGGAGCTGGATGATCCTTGAGGTCCCTTCCAACCTAAACCATTCTAATTAATTCTAATTAATTCTAATGATCTGCTCCATGATCTTTCCATGTCCCAGAACACTATGCCCACAGGTTTTTGGAACACCTCCAGGAATGGTGACTTCCACTGAATACCTGAAAGGATCTCCAGAGCATCTGCAAGATGGCAAGAAGCCTGAGATGCAAAAGTGGTATTCACCATTTGACTGTAGGTATCTCAGCTTATGGTCTCCAACTACTTTCCTCACACAGGTCTCTGGTTCCATTTCATATACTCAGGAGTATTTGAGATACTTGTCTGAGACTTGAATGTCCCTTTTGGGCTGAATCCTTAAAACAAGCCACTCTTTGTGGCCCACAGCACTTCTCACTCAGAGAGACACATGTTCTCTTACACCAGGGTTATATTCCATGCACACAGCCCTTCACCAGGGAAAAGCTTTTGGTCACCCTCAGTTAACTTATTTGATAAAGAAAGCAGAACATTGGCTTCAAGGATGGTTTCACATGCTGTAGAATTAGAGACATCTTCAGTTATGTTGGACAAAGGCCATGGAAGTCTCCCATAGTCCTTACCACAATTCCAGTGTTTCTGATCAAATGGAGACATTTGGCTATTGAGAATTACTGTTCTTACAAGAATCTATGTAATTTGTCTGAGGCTGATAAGTCACAGGTAGAACTAGAATCACAGAACTCTTTGGGTTGGAAAACCCCTCCAAGGTCATCAAGTCCAACCATCAACCTATCACCACTGGGGTCATTAAACCATGTCCCAAGTGCCATGGCCACAGGTTTTTTGAACACCTCCAGGGATGGAGACTCCACCACCTCCTTGGGCATCCTGTTCCAATCTCTGACCACTCTTGCAGCAAAGAAAATTTTCTTAATATCCAATCTAATCCTCTTCTGGGACAGTTTCAGGCCATTTTCTCTTGTCCTATCATCTGAGACTAGTAAGAGACCAGCCTCCCCTTCCCTGTGACCTCCTTTCAGGGAGCTGTAGTGAGCAATGAGGTCTCCCTTGCCCTTTCTCTTCTCCAGGTTAAACAGCCCCACTTCCATCAGCTGCTCCTCACCATCCCTGTTCTCCAGATCCTTTCCCAGATTTGTTGTCCTTCTCTGGATGAATTCCAGCCCCTCAATGTCCTTTTTGGAGTGAGGTACCCAAAACTGGACCCAGTTCTGCAGGTGCAGCTTCTCCAGTGCTGAGTACAGGGAAACAGTCACTGCCCTGCTCCTGCTGGCCACAAACTGTCACACAGCATTCCCGTAATTGCTGGAAGTATGGAATAAATTTTGGGTGGACAAGATTAGATGCCACATTTACTTGTTTTTTGGGTACTTATAAGTGGCCTAAGATTGGAGTTTGTGTTTCTGTTTGAGACCAGGTGACTTAAAATCATTTTGTCCTGTTAAATTTTCATATGAAAGAAAAGGAAATGGTTTCCAAACAACTTCATGTGTACAGCACAATGCAGAAATCATCTTCAGAGTCTGACAGTATGTTCTGAAGCACGACAAAACCATGCAGGGACAACAGGGCCCAAAATAGCTCTGCAATATCAGCAGCAGCATTCTCTAGGTAGCATGAAAGGAAAGCAGGAACCCAGAGCATCTCTGCAGAGCTGCCTCTGCCTACCTATTGGTGGGTTTTGAGATGTGTGTCGCTGAAACAACGTGCACAGAATGCTCTGCAACATTTGTCCTGTGCAGCAAGCACCAAGAGTGTTCCAGTGACATTATTAAAGGCCCTAACGAGAAACTTGGCACAGAAGAACCTAAGCTCTGGTGCAAAGGGAATCTGACAAAGAGTTTTTTCTGTCAACTCTTCTGCTCAGCCATTTTAGGGTGTGCTTCAGGAACACCCTGAGGAGGGCATCTATTCCTGGCCATGCTGGGAGAACCAGGGATGAAACAAACAGCTGGCTGATCTCCCTTGGGATGATAACCCCTGTGCTGCATGGAAACCCTCTGATAAAAAAGATTTTACATATCAGTGGCATTTAATACTCTCCTGCCCTTGGCAGTGTGTGATTGTCCTCCAAACTCATTCATCTTGCATAAGTTCAAATGCATAAAACTACTTCTTTTTGCCTTGTTGGCAAGAATTTGAAGCTCCTACTCTGGGAGGCAGAGCATTCTATGAGGCCATTCTTTCCCTGCTTTTCTAGCTCCCAGGACAGCTTTTTTCCCCAGAGAAAGTCAAACACCTGAGTTTCTGTTGTATGGGAATCACTTCATTTCTGATGCACCAGTGCCAGAGCACAGCCCTGCCTCCGACACAGCACAGCCTGTTACAATGGAGACAGAGGTTAAACAAGGAGGTTTATTCAGTTTTGTTGGGGAAGAAACACCTCCAGCAGCAGCACAGAGGTTGAAAGCTGCCAAAAGGCCCATTTCAAGAATCAGAGTATCAGTTTGCACAATACTGAACTCAGCAGGTACACAAAGAGTGTCATGTGTCACCATTGCAACACGATAGCCAAGCACAGGGGTTGCTTCCTTCAAGTCTCCTGAAGCAGTTCAAGCTCCAGAGCCTTTGAAAATACTGCAGATGCAGGTAGAAATGACACAACTGAGCCAGAGCCTGGAGAACTGAGTAGTTCAGCAAAGCCAGCCTGTTCCCCAGGGAACAGTGTCCCAGGGTGTGAGTGCCATTGTAGAAACTTTCTTGAGGAACAAAACAAGCTGAGCTGTATTTATCTACACTCCGTTCTAAGGCTGGCAGTGGAGGAGTAGGAGTCCTGGGGACTCAAAAGCTGCATTTCAATTTACCAGGCTCTTAGAAACATTGGTAGCAAATGAATTGTAGCCCAGTGGCATTTGTTTTAAATTTGAATTAAATTCCTTTCAGAGCAGATGCAGAATGAAATAATAACCAACCCTATCAAGGCTCATCTGAAGGGAGAGAAGAACAGAATGAGTGAAAGGAAAATTAAGAGGAGACTGACAAAGAGGAGGAAGGAGAAACAGAGGGTTAGAACAAAGTTTAAAGGGAGGGAAGAGGGTGGAAGAAGGGAGGATGGAAAAGGGAGGTTTAAGACTTGGAGGATCCTCAGTGATGCTGTGCAGGTTTCTTATGAAATTCTTAGCAAGCTGATCTGGTGTGAAGAAGTCCCTGCTACTGCAGGGGCTTTGGACCAGATGACCTTTAAAGGTCCTTTCCAATCCTGTGCATTCTGTGATTCTATTGACTTCTCTGATCTTGACAGGCTGCAGTGTCGATCATGTAGAATATTCTCTTCACTGGTCAAGAAATAATATCAAGCAGAATGTTAGTCATATTTGTAGACAGTAGATTATTTTGGGGTTTGCATTAAAAATTCTCCTTTGAAGCATGTTTCACATCAGCACTGATCAATCTGCAAGTTACTGCAAAGAGTCTTAGGGGAACCAGTAATCTACATCTCTCAGAAAGCACTGAGCAGCAAGAAAGGGGTCAGAAAGTTTGTCACCACTCAAATTTATTTGGGCATCAGGACATTGGAGCCAGCAATGTGTCCTCATGGCCAAGGAGACCAATGGAATCCTGGAGAGAACTAAGGGGGCTTCTTGGGGTGCTGGAACATGTCCAGAGAAGGGCCATGAGGATGATCAGAGGGCTGAAGAACCTCTGCTATGATGACAGACTGAGAGAGTTGGGGTTGTTCAGTCTGGAGAAGAGAAGACTCTGAGGAGACCTTATTGTGGCCTTCCAGTATCTGAAGAGGGCTACAAGAATGCTGGGGAGGGACTTTTTAAGGTGTTGGGTAACGATAGGACTAGGGGGAATGGATCCAAGCTACAGGAGGGCAGATTTAGATCAGACATTAGGAGGAAATTCTTCACCATGAGAGTGGTGAGACAGTGGAACAGGTTGCTCAGGGAGGTGGTAGAAGTCTCATCTCTGGAGGTTTTTAAGGCCAGGCTTGATGTGGCTCTGTGCAGCTGTCTTGGTCCAGAGGAGAGAGACTGAAAATGTCTCCGTCCAGAGGAGAGAGATTTGTTCTTATATATTTCTGTACTGTGGAATTAAGGTACAAGTGAGACCAAATACCAAAAGTGAGACTGTTTATTAAAGGATAAAGTGAATGGAATGGAGAAAGAGAGAGGAGAGAAAGAAGTAAAAACTAAGAAAGAGAAGAGAGGAGAAGAGCAGGAAAGGAACTGTATCACCACACCCTACACTCCCCCAGGATGCTTTCTCTGGCTGGAGGAGGTCCGAGGGAGGTGCTGCTGCTTTGGCTTCAGGAGGTGTTCCTGGCTTCATTCGTGGCTGGAGGAAAGGAGGGACAGTCTTCAAAGTTGTTTGTGTTGTTCAGAGATATTTCCAGCAAGTGATGTCTTCAGTGGAGTCTTCTCCAGGAGTTTTCTTCTTACAGCAGGCAAAACTTAGGGCACAGGATGGTTGGTGGTAGTGATGGAGAGAGGATTCCTGGGCTGCTGTTTCCAGGTTGGATGTCCATAGTGACATTTTCTCCTATTCACTCACCCTCTCACTCACTAAAGCTGGTGTAGGCCCAGTATCTTTCATTCACTCTTTTTACAGCATCCCCTGACCACCCTAGTCACATTGATGCCTAAGTGACTGCCAGGTGTATTAGTGGGCAGAGCTGACCCAGCAGGCAGGTCGTTTACAACAATTGTTGCCTTGTGCCTGCAGTGGTCCAGCACTGGCAGTGGAGCTCTTGCCCCTCACTTCAATAGGCATGGCTGGACATTCAGGCAAACCACCTGAGCAGCTGTTGTTGTGGGGGCAGGGCAAGGGTGATTGTTATCTTTGTTGATGTACATGTACAAGAGAAATAAGATTTAGTCTCTCAACTAAACCTGACCTAGTGGGGCAGGGGAATTAGAACTGGGTGATCCTTGAGGTGCCTTCCAACCCTGGCAGTTATGTGATTCTACAATTCTAAGGAGAGTATGGCCAGCAGGTCAAAATAGGTTCTCCTCTTCCTCTTATCTCTCCAGATGAGGCCTCATCTGGAGTACCATGTCCAGTTTTGGGTTCACCAGTTCAAAAAGGACAGGAGACTGCTTGAGAGGCTACAGGAAAGGGCTGTGAAAATTATTAGGGGACTAGATTATCTCTGATCAGGAAAGGCTGAGGGACTTGGAGCTTTTTATCCTGAAGAGGAGAAGACTGAGGGGAGATCTCATCAATGCTTGTAAATATTTGAAGGGTGTCAAAAGACAGAACAAAAAAAGTTTCTTGTGACTGAGAAAGGCTGAGAGACTTGGGGCAGTTTAGCCTGGAGAGGAGAAGACTGAGGGAGAGATCTCATCAATGCTGATCAGTAGTTGAAGGGTGGGTGTCAGGAGTATGGGGCCAGGCTCTTTTCAGTGATGCCCAGTGACAAGAGGCACAAACTTGAACATAAGAAATTCCATCTAATGTAAGTGATGGAGTTCTGCTGTTGTTTTAATAGCTGTTAAGCTGTTAAGACTTCTAGATCTTCCAAGGCTCTAACAGGGTGCAGGGAAAGAGGCAAATGATCTCTGACCTAATCCTGGTTCCTCTTGGACTCCAGACTTGGCATTGAGATCTGCAGAGGTGCTGGCAGGTTGTCTTGCAGATATGGAGAGAGCACAATGTTGGCAATTCCTGCCACATCATAGTATCACAGTATCATCAGGGTTGGAAGAGACCTCACAGATCATCAAGTCCAACCCTTCACCACAGAGCTCAAGGCTAGACCATGGCACCAAGTGCCACGTCCAATCCTGCCTTGAACAGCTCCAGGGACGGCGACTCCACCACCTCCCTGGGCAGCCCATTCCAGTAGCCAATGACTCTCTCAGGGAAGAACTTTCTCCTCACCTCAAGCCTAAATTTCCCCTGGCGCAGCNTGGCCACCTGGGCACACTGCTGGCTCATGTTCAGGTGGGTATCTATCAGCACCCCCAGATCCCTCTCTGTCTGGCTGCTCTCCAGCCACTCTGACCCCAGCCTGTATCTCTGCATGGGGTTGTTGTGGCCAAAGTGCAGCACTGGCACTTGGAGCCATTGAATGCCATCCCCTTGGACTCTGCCCATCTGTCCAGGCGGTCAAGGTCCCGCCGCAGAGCCCTTCTGCCCTCCAGCCCAGCAACATCTGCCCCCAGCTTGGTGTCATCTGCAAACTTGCTGATGACTGACTCAATGCCCTCATCCAGATCATCTATGAAGATGTTAAAGAGGATGGGGCCCAGCACTGATCCCTGAGGGACACCACTAGTGACAGCCGCCAGCTGGATGTGACACCATTCACCACCACTCTCTGGGCTCGGCTCTTAATGCCTTCTCCTGGCAAACTTGAGACACAGCAAGTTTCCAGACAGTCAAAGCTTACACATCAAAGTTAAGCTGGTATGAAGCATGAGGAAGAGCAGAACACATTGAGCCAGAGCAGGGAGCATGTTGTCAGAGCAGAGCAGACTGCTTACAGTCTCCTTCGGCCACAGAGATTCACCAATCAGAATGGCGCTTTGCCAAGCTGACTATATTAGGTGAAACCAGGGCTTGCTTACCCTTATTTAGGCAAGGCACTAACAAGTGCATAAACACCTGTGGGTACCTGTTTATCACTTTGGGAGGGGACATAATAACCCAAGATTTTGTTTTCCTCCTGCCTTTGCTTCCCCCATCAGCAGAAGCGTGGTGCAAGCCTTCCACAACAACAAAGCCACTGTCCAAATCCTTGCTGAGACAAGGTATAAAATTGCCAGGACAAAAAGAAAAGAATGCTGTGTGCACAGAGAGCACTGTTACAAGAAGAAATTGCAAAGAGTATATAAAGCAATCTGACTGGAGAGGGATAGGAGGTGGGGGAATGAGGGAAGTGGGAGAACAGATTGTGTCTAACTTTACTTATAGAAAGCATAAGCCTATAGTCTACTTTGACTGTCTATTTCCCTCCATGTCCTAACCAAAAGTTCATTCAGTTTATTTTTTTCCCTTCAGACAGTTTGCATGAAAAGCCAGGGAATTTTAGTGTAATTATTGAATTTAACTCATTGTAGCATGTGACTGTCAAAAAAATCTCTGAGAATTAGAAACTGCTGATAGACATTAATTTAAGAAGAGTTGTTCTCTGCAGAAGGCATTTGCTAGCCCTGGTCAGAATTAGTTCCAAAATTCCAGGATCAGTAGCTTCTTGGGGATATTTCTTATGTCAAAGAGTGTTTTCAATATTGTATAACTTAGGATAGGTTACTTGAATTATTTACTATTCTTTCAGACACTTGCAGCCTTTCTAAAAATCAGATCATAAATGTGAGCACAGATTCCTACTTCCCTCCCCCCATTCTAAGGTAGCCTTTTAGGAGATTTTATATTAAAGAAAAAAGGGGGGAGGGGAGGAAGAAGACAGTAGGTGGGTCACATCAGTGAAAAAGGAACAATGTTTAAAACAAAAAACCCAACACCCAGAGCTCATAGGTTTGCAGCACAGGTGAAGGAGAGTACAAGATGTAATAACTGTGCAAGGATGATCAGAGGGCTGGAGCTCCTCTCCTATGAGGACAGGCTGAGAGAGCTGGGGTTGTTCAGTTTGGAGAACAGGAGGCTCCAAAGAGATCTTATTGCAGCTTTCCAGTATTTGCAGGGGGCTGCAAGAAAGCTAGGGAGGGATGTTTTAGGGTGTTGGGTAGTGATAGGACTGAAGGAAATGGATCCAAGCTAGAGGAAGGGAGACTTAGATTAGACATTAGGAAGAAGTTGTTCACCGTGAGGGTGGTGAGACACCGGCACAGGTTGCCCAGGGAGGTGGTGGAAGCCTCATTCCTGGATGTTTTTAAGGCCAGACCGGATGTGACTCTGGGCAAACTGATCTAGGGTGAGGTGTCCCTGTCCATTCCAGGGGGGTTGGAATTAGATGATCTCAGAGGTCCTATCCAACCCTGACAATTGTGTGACTCTGCATCTATTTACAGACTGAGGGAAAGAGCTGAGTTTGGTAGGATGCCTTCTGCGCTTAAAGCTTGGTGTGTGCTGCTGTGGGTCAAGCACACAGTGATCAGAGCTAGCAGGACCAACCATACGTAACTTGCTTTGTCATCCTCCCCATCACATCAGGCTCTGTGGTTGTTTCCAGTGTTTGCCAAAGCCTGAGTTCCCTTCCAGAGGAACCCTTGCTGCCTCAGCACATGCTATATGCAATGACCACTCATGAATGGGTGGTGCCATGCATCTGATTGGATTCCCAACAGCTAAATCATGGCTGCAACCAAATCAGAGGTAAATTGTCACTGTCCTCAGTAACATAAGAGTTTAGAGTCGGCAAACAGCAGCAAGCAAGGTTGCTGTCACATTCTCTTCCATCTTTTCTTGTGTTAGAAGTTTATCTTTAAATGTATTTTCCTTCTTATTTTTAATGGGGCAAATGCATCCATATGCTGGAGGTGATGAGATACAGTTGTGGTTGGAATTGTGAATAATCTGATTCAAATCTGATTGCAAACTATCTTAATTTAAATCTTTCCAGAGGTACAACACAAAGAAAACAGAACTATTGCTTTTAGGTCAGAATTAGGTTTAATTGCTCTTAGGAAAATTCCAATGTAGATGTAACAAAATGATCATGATATTTTGGGGATTCTCTTTGGTCAATATCCAGTACTACACAATAAATATCAAACTAGAGCTGGCATTAACAAACAGGCAAGCTGAATAACCACACAAACCCCAAACTGGAATCCCAAATATTTGTCTTATCTCTTGGTTTCTTCTCATTGAATACACAACAAGGTGTTCTGAGAAAGCACATAAAGTGGGTGATGAAAAGAAAGCCATCAACTGTAGTGTCCATGATGTCCAAATTCAATCTTTCTACACAACACTGATAGAGCTAAAGCATGTGTGAATGCCAGGTGGGTCTGAAAAAGTCTCTTTTTACATTATCTGTTCCTTGCACTTAAGCAGACAGTGTACATAACAATAAAGGAAAGAGAAAATGGCAATTTTAAAGACTAGAAACAGCTTTCCAAGAGCCATTAAATTTTCCCCAGGAGGAGTGATCATATAGGCAAATTCTGCTTTTCTTTCACAGCAAATCACAGACAATATCTGGTTGGAAGAGCCCTCCAAGTTCATCCAGTCCAACCTTTGATCCAGCACTGCAACATCAGCACTAAACCATGTCCCTAAGCAGCATCTCCACACACCACCTAAAGCTCCAGGGATAGTGACTCCAGCACTGTCCTGGGCAGACCATTCCAATGGCTGAGAACCCTCTCTGTGAAGAAATATTTCCTAGCATCCAGCCTGAGCCTCCCCTGGGGCAGTTGGAACCATTTCCTCTACTCCTGTCCCTTGCCACCAAGGAGCAGAGGCTGCTGGCTCCAACCTCTCTTCAGGGAGCTGCAGAGAAAATGAGCTCTGCCCTCAGCCTCCTCTTCTCCAGCCTGCACACTCCCAGCTCACTCAGCCTCTCCTCACAGCCCAGCTGCTCCGGGCCCTTCTCCAGCCTCACTGTCCTTCCTGGAGTGGCCTGGAGCTGAACACAGCACTGGAGGTATGGCCTCCCCAGTGCTGAACACAGGAGGATGATCCCCTGCTGCTGTTTCTAACCCAAGCCAGGGTGCCATTGACTTTCTTGGCCACCTGAGCACTGTTGGCTCATGTTCAGCCAAGTGCCAACCGACACCCCAGATCCCTCTCCCAGTTGCAGCTTTCTAACCACACATCTCCATGTGTGTAGCTCACCATGGCGTTGTTGTGACCCAAGTGGATGACCTGGCACTTGGCCTTGTTAAGCTTCATACAATGAGCCTTCCCTTAACAGAGACAAGGCTGCTTAGCTCCAGAGCTGCAAAAGTATTTCAAACCCCTTGACCAGCTGAGGCCACCAGAAGGGAAAGCTAGCAGCCAGATTTCTCTAGCACGATGTGTTAATCCAAGTCAAGACTTACAGGTGTTTTTAAAGTAATATTAAGCAACCTAAGCTGTGTTTAGTAAACTCAAAAGCCAAGAAAATGTCCAGAAGTCATTCAGGAGTCAAAGATGTAAATCTCACACTGACTATCCAAGTTGTAGCCTGCATTGTGTTCAGTTGATTTTACACCAATTTGATGACTGAAGCGCAGTAAAAAGTCACTGGGTGTCTTCACCACAGACATTTTTCCTTGAAGAAAACTCCTCCATATCTCAGGGTCACAGGATCACAGGATGTTAGGGGTTGGAAGGGACCTCCATAGATCTTCCAGTCCAACCATCCTGCCAGAGCAGAGCAATAGAATCTAGCGCAGATCACAAAGGAACACATCCAGACAGGGCTGAAAAGTCTCCAGAGAGAGACTCTACAGTCTCTCTGGGCAGCCTGTGCCAGGGCTCTGGGACTCTTACTTCTTCCCCATGTTGAGGTGGAACTTTCTGTGCTGCAGTTTCCATCCCTTGTCCCTTGTCCTATGCTAGGGCATAAGTGAGCAGAGGCTGTCCCTGTCCCTCCCTTCCTGACCCTCATCCCTCAGATATTTATATACATTGCTCAGATCCTCTCTCAGCCTCCTCCTCTGCAGACTAAGCAGTCCCATGGCTCTCAGCCTCTCCTCCTCAGGCAATGCTGCAGTCTCTTCAGCATCCTTGTAGCCTTCCCTTTGACTCTCTCCAGCAGATCCCTGTCCCTCTTGAACTGGGGAGCCCAGAACTGGATGCAATATTCCAGGTATGGCCTCACAAGGGCAGAGTGGGAGGAGAACTTCCCTGGAGCTGCTGGCCACACTCTTCTTAATGCCCCCCCGGGATCCCACTAGCCTTCTTTTGGCCAGCAGGGCACATTGCTGTCCCATGCAGAACTTGATGTTGAAAAAATTGTCTTTTGCATTATATTCTTCCTTCTTTTTACATCATTGTGATGCAGAACACCTAAAGATTCTCCTTTGAGCCCTGTAAAAGCTTTTTGTCTTCTGTGAAGCAGGCTAGGAACACTATAATGCATCAAACAAGAAACATTGCTATTAGGTCTCTCCATAAAGATAATGGCAAATTAAAGGCACAGCAATACTCATTTCCTTATTTTAAACCTGGAGGAGCTACACAAGGACTCTGTGCATGCAGAAACAAATCAGAGTGAAAGCATGCCATTTTCACAATAATCTGAGGGGAATTAATGTTGCAGAAGGTCTTAGTCTGTTACAATGGACCATTTAAATCACCCTGCTGTTGTCTGAGATGCAGACATTAGGGTTATCTTTTCATCTATACCAACCTAAAAGCATAATAATGGCACTCTAGTTTGTTGAATAAATATTATCAATAAGTTTCAAGTGCATCCCCCTCATAAAGTCTCTCAATTAAACCTGTTGCAAACTCTTAAATACCAAATTATTTTCCTCCTATCAGTTTAGACAGACGACAGAGAGCTTTAGCAAGCACTGATGCATTCAAGTAGTTTGCCTCTTATTTTATCTGTTTCCCTCCCTGGGAGTGCAGTAGGAAAAATTAACTAGCTTTCAATTCACTGCTTGAGAAATCACCTGCTGATTTTTGTCAGTCACTTTAACCTTTCATTCTCAACTCAGATTTAGCAAGCAAACAGACAATAGCAAGACCTTTCCCCAGGAAAATTGAACTTCTACTGAGCTTATAACAATAGCAAGATGAGTTCTGCACCTGAGCTGCAACAATCCTCGTTATCAGATTAGGAGATGAGGTGATAGAAAGCAGCCCTAAGTAAAGGGACTTGGGGATGCAGGTGGATGAGAAGCTGGCCATGAGCAGACAGCGTGAGCTTGAAGCACAGAAGGCCAATGGCAGACTGAGCTGCATCCAAATCAGCATGGCCAGCAGATTGACTGGGATGATTCTGTCACTTTGTTCTGGTGCTGGTGAGACCTCGCCTGGACTGCTGCATCTAGCTCTGAAGCCCTCAGCATAGCAGGGACATGGACCTGATGGAGCAGGTCCAGAAGAGGCCACAAAAATGATCAGGGGATTGGAGCAGTTCTGCTACAAGGACAGGCTGAGGGAGGTGGGGGTGTTCAGCCTGCAGAAGAGAAGGCTCTGGTCAGACTTAATAGTGACCTTGCAGTACCTGAAGGAGCTACAAGAAGACTACAGAGAGACTGTTTGCAAAGGCCTGCAGGGACAATGGCTTCAAACTAGAGCAGAGCAGATTGAGATTGGATCTTAAGAACAAGTTCTGCACCATGAGGGTAGAAGAACACTGCAACAGATTGCTCAGGGAGGTGGTTGAGGCCCCTGGAAATATTCAAAGTGAGGCTGAACAAGGCTCTGGGCAACCTGATCTAGTTGAGGATGTCCCTGTTGACTGCAGGGAAGTTGGACTGGATGAGCTTTTGAGGTCCCTTCCAACCCAGGCCATTCTATGATTCTATGATTCTAAGACTGTCTGTGGAAATCTGAATTTGAAGTGGTTGTCTGTTTCCCCATACTGTTTTTGGTTTTGTTTAGTTTTGCTTTGTTTTGTTTTTACTACATCAAGAGCTGTTTAATTGTTAAGCAAAAAGGAAGGTATCAGTGTGGTTTGAATCAGCTGAGAAATAGGCTTCACCACAGACCTGTAAATTCATCTCAGCTCTATCCCCAGGCAACCCTGTTTTTTCCCAACTTGACTACCCTGTCACCAGAGCCTGGCACGAGTTTGGATTTCTGCGATGCTTGGTTGATGTGGGTGAGTCACTGTATATGAAAGTGATGTGAAGCTGGAACATTGCTGCATTAAGGATCATTCTACTGCATACTGATGAACAGCAGCAGCCCCCAGTGTGGGTAGTTGAGTGGCAATGGACCTCAGTGGAGGCTGAGCTGGGATCACCCATCTGCCTTCCACATAGTTATTAAGGTTTGCCAGGAGGGCCAGCACAAGCCCACTGCACCTCTTCTTCTCATGTCCTTGCAGCGGATTACCTCAGCCTTACAAATGCAGTAGCAGAAGCTGAGAACTGAGAAGCTGGAAAATAGTAAAAACACTAATCTTTTTTTTTTTTTTGTCTTTCTGTGATAAATTCTTCTGGTAGTGATCATGGTAGCAAAATCTTATAGCTCCTACTAACACTGACAAATTTTTTTACCTTCCTTAAACAACCAACAAACTCTTCTGTTTTTACTCTGGCTCTTTCTTTAAAGCATCTTCCATACTCATGGTACTGGTGCCTGAATTTGTTGGTTTGGTTTTTTGGTTTTTGGTGGGGTTTTTTTTTTGTTTGGTTTTTTGTTTTGTTTTGTTTTTTTTCCCCCAGAGTGTTTATGATGACCTTTGTGTGCAGAAAACAGAAGGAAATGTCCATTTATTT
Organism: Tricholaema leucomelas; assembly: GCA_013400475.1. NCBI lineage: Eukaryota > Metazoa > Chordata > Aves > Piciformes > Lybiidae > Tricholaema lacrymosa > Tricholaema leucomelas. Next base: position 96,673 of record WAAF01021093.1, read on the forward strand.
TTGTTATATTTTGGTGTAAGTTACACTGCATTTCAAATAGCAAGGAGAGCACTAACCTGGTCTTGGTAGTAAACTGTGCAAACATGATGTGGAGATCACAGAAGGAGCACTCAGAGTGCACGTAATACCAACGTATCTTTATCTCACAGAGTGCATGATATCACCAGAGGGAGGCTGTGGAATGGAACCTATCAAAGCTTCCAGCTATTTCAGTGGCATGCACATTTATAGCTCACAATTAAACGCAGAAATTATGGATAGAATGCAATTGGAAGTGAAAATCTAAAAAGTCTGCACTGATCTAAGAAGACAGCCTGATGCAAAGCATCACCTCCCAGAGGCCCTTCTGTCTGTGTAGTTTTGAAACACACTCTAAGCCAGCTGCCAAGTCTGGCTCTTAAGTAGAGGCTACAGGAGAAAAAAAGAAAGGCAACCGAACCAAAAGAGGTGTTCTGCATTTTCACTGCATGGCACTTTGCAAAGGAAGGAAATGGTCTGGCTGCCATACAGCCAGGCAGAAGGGAGCCAGCTTGCAAGTGATTAAAATAATGAAACTGGAAAGGATTAGCCACATTATCCAAATATGCAGCAATAGGCTAGTCAAACTAATCCCCGGGGAGGAGTTAAAGGGAGCAAATGAGATGATGGACATGGGGTTACTTCTGGGGGAGACAGTGCTGGAGCACGTGCTGCCTGCACTGCCTGCGCTCCTGCTCTTCCCTGGCAGCAGGAGGAGGCAAGCCAAGGTGCCTGTGACACTGCTGAACTGGCTTCATGACATGTTCTGCCTGTCTTGTCTGACTTGTGAAAAGCATTAAAGTGTTATTGGACTGACTGCTACCAATGCAACATTCACATCCCGTGGAGTCCTTAATTGCAGGAAAAGAAAGGCAATGATCTAGACTTTGATATGCCTGTGTCTGTTGTGCCCTGTTGGATGGAATCATTTTGCAGTGAGTGAACTTTTTGTCTTCCACCCTCCCCCATTATTTAATTATTTTGGAACTGCAAGAAGCAGTACCAGTGTGAATTGCAACATTTGCACTCTAGAAGGATAAATTACCCCCCCAATATGTTTTTCTTGTACAGAAATTCATCTCAACTCAAGGTTCAGCTATTGCTTGATTTCTATCCAGACAGAAATTTGAGTAATAAATCCTTGCCAGACCAATTGCCAGATGAAAGCAAGACACGTAGTGAGTGTTTTTAGGAAGCTAAAGCAAAGTCCACTGTGGTAGCAGAGTCCTTCCAAATTCACGTTCCATAACTGGAAATGCAAAGTATCATAGCATCATAGTATCATCAGGGTTGGAAGAGACCTCACAGATCATCAAGTCCAACCCTTCACCACAGAGCTCAAGGCTAGACCATGGCACCAAGTGCCACGTCCAATCCTGCCTTGAACAGCTCCAGGGACGGCGACTCCACCACCTCCCTGGGCAGCCCATTCCAGTGGCCAATGACTCTCTCAGTGAAGAACTTTCTCCTCACCTCGAGCCTAAACTTCCCCTGGCGCAGCCTGAGGCTGTGTCCTCTCGTTCTGGCGCTGGCCACCTGAGAGAAGAGAGCAACCTCCTCCTGGCCACAACCACCCCTCAGGTAGTTGTAGACAGCAATAAGGTCACCCCTGAGCCTCCTCTTCTCCAGGCTAAACAATCCCAGCTCCCTCAGCCTCTCCTCGTAGGGCTGTGCTCGAGGCCTCTCACCAGCCTCGTTGCCCTTCTCTGGACACGCTCAAGCATCTCAATGTCCCTTCTAAACTGGGGGGCCCAGAACTGAACACAGTACTCGAGGTGTGGTCTAACCAGTGCAGAGTACAGGGGCAGAATGACCTCCCTGCTCCTGCTGGCCACACCATTCCTGATGCAGGCCAGGATGCCATTGGCTCTCTTGGCCACCTGGGCACACTGCTGGCTCATGTTCAGGCGGGTATCAATCAGCACCCCCAGATCCCTCTCTGTCTGGCTGCTCTCCAGCCACTCCGACCCCAGCCTGTATCTCTGCATGGGGTTGTTGTGGCCAAAGTGCAGCCCCTGGCACTTGGAGCCATTGAATGCCATCCCCTTGGACTCTGCCCATCTGTCCAGGCGGTCAAGGTCCCGCTGCAGAGCCCTTCTGCCCTCCAGCCCAGCCACATCAGCCCCCAGCTTAGTGTCATCTGCAAACTTGCTGATGACTGACTCAATGCCCACGTCCAGATCATCTATGAAGATGTTAAAGAGGATGGGGCATTTACCATGCATAGGTGGAAGGATTTAAATGGAGAGTAAACTAGAAATTAGCTGCTACTAATTGTCCTTTTGGTTATCTCAGGGAGCACAATGGGTGTGGGAAGGAGGACTTCTGACTCAGCTGTAGACTGCTACTGAATACAAACCTTGCCTGAAGCAGCTCACACACAGCCACTCAGCTTATGAGCCCAAATGGCCTTCTTTCTCCCTTCCAAGTCACGTGCAGCAGGTACCCATTACAGGTACCCCATTATGTGGTTCTTGAGCCCAGAGGGAAGATTTAGGGAACCTGGGGTATCAAGTATTGCACTCCATCAGAGATGCAGAGTTTTGGACTGTTAGGTAGAGTATTACTGAGAGAATATCAAAGTCCTTCAAATGGCTGATTATTAATTACCTACAAAGATTCTTAAGCATGATCAGTAACTGGTCTCTTTGCTGACACATGAGGGTGCCTTTTTCTCCCAGTTTAATGAGGACCTGACTATTTCCATATTCAAATATCACCTAGTTAAAGACCCAACAATCAATTGGCTTCAACAATCTCCTCTGACAACGGTCCCCCCAGGTTAATTGCACATGCCGCTATGGAAAGGGTTTCCTTTAACTTTTTATCAGCTGCTCGATAAAAGTATTTTTTGTAACCTTTTCAGGAGAGCTGAATTTGGGGAGAACTTAGCAGGTTCTGAAGAAGTGTAATCATCCATTCCTGAGTGATATATTAGATCATTTATTTGTGGCAAGATAGATATTTCAATAGTGCTTATTGTTGCCCATAATGAAAGGTTTAAATCTTCCTTTAGGTTCCTCTGAAATCTAATTTTTGTTGATGGACGCAAACCAGTTTGTGCAAGATTTTATCTTTTTTTTCAGTGTCAGGGCTGCTGAAATTCCAAACTATTATCTGTACTTTCCACACATATTGAAAAAACAAACAACCAAAACCAAAAACAGACCAGGAGGTGGGGTGTGATGGTTTGGGTGTTCCCCGCCCCCCACTTTAGAAATCACCCAGACTAGACTCAGCCAGCTCTGGAAATGTGAATGAAGCTTATATTTACAGCTGGCACAATGTACAAGCAGATAGTTACAGTATATACAGTTATAGACAGAAATAGACAAGGTAAAAGTAATACAGAAACACAACTCCCCTCCCAGAAACCTGAGTCCCCAGGAGGGGCTCTCAACCACCCCCTCACCTTCCCCCTACCCCTCTCAACCTTACCCCAGTCCCAAGGAAGAATGGAGGTTCAGCCAGGGGGGTTAAGAAGCAAAGGTGAATCAGCAAAGCAAATGGAGGGTGAGGTTAGAAAGCAAGATGGAGTTCAGCCAGCAGGCCCAGCTCCCCAGCAGGCAAAGAGCTGAGAGCACAGCCCAGAGCCAAGTGTCCAAGCGAAGTGCAGAGCAAAAGTGACTTTATCTAATGTTTGCTTTTCCTTTCTACACATCTCAGCAAGGCTGTGAGGGAAGTAGACCTCACCATTGTTTTAATTTCTCAGACTATGATCTAATTCTTCTCACCAAAACATTCTAGC
>WAAF01021093.1:100541-157616 GCA_013400475.1 Tricholaema leucomelas
CTGAGGGAGCTGGGATTGTTTAGCCTGGAGAAGAGGAGGCTCAGGGCAGACCTTATTGCTGTCTACAACTACCTGAGGGGGGGTTGTAGCCAGGAGGAGGTTGCTCTCTTCTCTCAGGCAGCCAGCACCAGAACAAGAGGACACAGCCTCAGGCTGCGCCAGGGGAAGTTTAGGCTCGAGGTGAGGAGAAAGTTCTTCACTGAGAGAGTCATTGGCTACTGGAATGGGCTGCCCAGGCAGGTGGTGGAGTCGCCGTCCCTGGAGCTGTTCAAGGCAGGATTGGACGTGGCACTTGGTGCCATGGTCTAGCCTTGAGCTCTGTGGTGAAAGGTTGGACTTGATGATCTGTGAGGTCTCTTCCAAGCCTGATGATACTATGATACTATGAACCTAGGCTTTAGGAGCAGTGTGTTCCAAGCCTGGTGTAAACTCGCTTCTACCCAGGTTAAAGCAGAATGTTTTAGAGTAACTTAATGAAGACAATCACGATGTTAGCAAAACACATTTGTTGTCAGTACTATGTGTTTGTATTTCACCCACACCACTAATAGGGGCACGTGGTGATAAAAATCTTTCTGCTGCAGTATTGGCTCAGGTGGCATTGGGCCAATGAAACAGCACAGCCCCCATGGCTGTAACACCAGTGTGGCTGTTTGAACTAGATTTCTAGCTCAGATGTAAAAAATTGGGTATAGAGAAACTCAGAAGTGGAAGAGTATTGGAGACTCTGAGTGAAGAGGTGAACATTCCAGGGATAGGCCATAAAATAGCAACGATGAATAAGTTAATATCATTGGAGCATCCAAAGTTTTATGTCTGGAAGCACAACTTGTATCTGTGCCCCTTGCTGCTGCTTCTGCACCTCCTGCTATCTCCCCCTGCCACTGTTTTGGCTGCTGTTTTGCTGCTTCGCTGCCACTTGACCCCTTCCCCATCTTCCTTAAGGTTATTATATTCTGTAGTAGATTATTCTCCCTATAGTAGTATATTTAAATTGTAAAAATCCCACAAATTTCATTTTTTTCAACTTTCCAAATTCTGAGTTGTAGTGAATTTACTGGAGGAGGAATCTGCTGTAACCCATCATAACCACCTTGCTTCCCGCTGTTCCACTTTGAATCCAGGGAAATCTGTGCTTTCTCTTCTCAGCTGCAATGCATTCTGGGGTCATGGACAAGGGCATGGACTACACTTTCTCTGAGAAAATCAATAATGATGTATGACATCTGACTTCAAAAAATGCTGTTTCATAAAAGTGATGAACAACGAAGCACTAAGCTGCTACAGTGACTCTGGGTTCCAGTCCAACCTGAAGTTCATTTTCCAACAGCGAAAGCACTACATGGCAAAATGGCTCCTGGTTCTTTCCAGAAATTGCCTCCTTTTTCAGATCCACCGAGTTCATCAGCAAACTGGCAACTTCACAACCTGTAGTATGAATATGAAAGTGCCCTGGTAGGGCATAAATCCTGACAGGCTCTCCTCTTTCTGTTGTGTTGGGGTCCGGGAGTGAGCAAACAATAAGGGTTTCGCCCCAGCAAAGCCTTGAGGGCTGGGGGCTTAGCACCTCGTGTCAGGTGTCTTGTGCTGCACTCAACGTGCCTGCATAGTCAAAGGAGGCACAAAACTTTGAATTCATTGGCCAGAACAAGGGTGCTAATGCCTATTGGCCAGTTTGATTTCAAAATCGAGTATATAAAGGAGGATGAGTTAGAAAACTGTGCCTTTTTACACCAGCCTTTCTGCATTGTGCCTTTGTCTGCACGGAGCATCTCCTCGTTTGTGGCTCGTTAACAGGCAGCCATGTGTTTGCAGCTCACGCTAGTGGCTTAGCAGCATCTCCTTCCTCCTCTGCCTGAAATGTTTGTATTTTTACCTCGGGATCAACGAGAGTTTGAAAGAGTCTTTCATACAGGAGACTTACTCAGGGACCAAAGGCTTTGTGAGTATATGCCAAGACCACATAGACATTAGTTGGAATTTATCCTGTTCTTGCATTACTGTTTCCCAAGTTCTGATTGATTAAACTGTTTAATTCTGTGCAATCGCTTCTTGTTGACTGAAAAGCCAAAGAACCTCAGGGATTTCCCCTGATTTTTTAATATTAATTTTAAAATTAATATTCATACGTAAATTAATATTCATAATTCATAACCAATTATTAATTTCTGATAGAGAAAGCCTTCAGAAAATGCCACTGGAATGTTCAGAAAGTGCCACTCATCCAGCTGCGCTAATGACTCAGATCCTGGAAGACAAAGTAGCTTGACTCCAAAACTTTTAAAAAGAAAACTAAGGACACACAAACAAATCTCATGGTTTTGAGGCACCAGTCATGCTTCTTACACCAGTGGTCTGGCACAGCTCCTATTAGTAGGGTACAATGGGCAAGACAGCAGGTGTTTAAGAAGGTTGTAAAGATCAATATTTTTATTCCTTCCACCTGAAGGGAGAATGCTTTATTCAGAGAAGACTTTCTGAGTAGATTCTCATAGCATTTCACAGCAGTTTTTATTCCCTAAAGGACTAGATTTTGTTCACAACTCAGTACTGGGTATAAATGAGTCACTCTTGCCCACAAACTGCAGAGATCCAGAAACGCGTTTATTGGTTGCCCCCTCTACAAAACTTGACAGGAGTACTTTGGCCCACAGATCTGTACAGTTGTGTCCACTTGCAGCTAGATTGTTATTTGCATGTACATGACCCAGCCTGAGTCCTTGCAGCCAACTCTCCCAGGGCTGCATTCCACCCTCTCCATGTCCTCTGCCTTTAAATATTTTCCTCAGTTTTATGATGTGATCTATGCAAGGATGAACCAGCTAACTCTGCACAAATAAATCATGGAATCACAGAATTGTTTCAATTGGAAAACATTTCTAAGGTCATTGAGTCCAACCTTTTACCACACCAAAGTGCCACATCTGCACATTTTTTTTTAACACCACCACCTCCCTGGGCACCCTGTTCCAATGCCTGACCACTATTGCAGCAATGAAATTTTTCCTAATGTCCAATATAAACTCTCTTGGAACAACTTGAGGCCATTTCCTCTTGTCCTGTCAATTGATACGAGGGAGAGGAGACCAATCCCCACCTTCCTGTGACCACCTTTCAGGGAGTTGTAGATAGCAATGAGATCTCTCTCTCCCCTCCTTTTCTCCAGAGTAAACAATCCCAGGTCCTTTAGCTGCTCCTTACCACCCCTGTTCTCCAGACCCTTCAGCAGCTCTGTTGCCCTTCTCTGGACCCACTCCAGCCCTTCAATGTCCTTCTTGGAGTGAGGGCCCTAAAACCGGACCCAGTACTCGGGGTGCGTACCAGTGCTGAGTACAGGGGCATGATCACTGATCACTGTCCTGGTCCTCCTGGTCATACTGTTCCTGATTGTGCTAGTTTGGAGCTAGCTAGAATGTTTTGGTGAGAAGGACTAGATCATAGGCTGTGAAATGAAAACAATGGTGATGTCTGCTTCCCTCACAGTCTTGCTGAGATGTGTAAAAAAGGAAAGGAAGACATAGATAAAGTCACTTGGCACTTCGCTCTCGACTTTGCTCTGGGCTCTTCGGCTGCTGGGGAGCTCTGGGCTGCTGGCTGAACTCCATCTTACTCTCTAACCTCACCCTCCATTTGCTTTTGGCTGATTCACCTTTGCTTCTTAATCCTCTTGGCCGAACCTCCATTCTTCCTTGGGACTGGGGTAAGGTTGAGAGGGGTAGGGGGAAGGTGAGGGGTGGTTGAGAGCCCCTCCTGGGGACTCAGGTTTCTGGAAGGGGAGTTGTGTTTCTGTATTACCTTTTTACCTTGTATATTTCTGTCTATAACTGTACATACTGTAAATATCTGCTTGTACATTGTGCCAGCTGTAAATATAAGCTTCATTCATATTTCCAGAGCTGACTGAGTCTAGTCTGGGTGATTTCTAAAGTGTGGGGGGCGGGGAACACCCAAACCATCACACTGACCCAGGCCAGAATGCTGATGGCCTTCTTGGCCACCTGGTCACATGCTATCTCATGTTCATCTGGCCACAGCCAGCACCTGTAGGTACTTTTCTGTTGGGCATCTTCCCAGCCACTCTCCCCCAAGGCATGCAACAGTCTTGAAGTGCAAGACTAGTTAAGCTGAGCACAGTATTATTGTGATGGAATGAGATAATTTGCTAGGTCCACATCTACTTCTTCCCAAGGTTATTCTGTGTTACACAGAGGTACTCCTGATACATACAATATTGTAGCTGCTATCCCAGGTTGCACAGGGAGGTGATTGGGCCCCATTCCTGGAGGTATTTAAAGTGAGGCTTAACAGTGCTCTGGGCAAACTGATCTAGTTGAGGATGTCCCTCCTGGTTGTAGGGGTGGTTGGACTGGATGATGATCAGAGGTCACTTCCAACCCAGATGGTCATTCTAGGATTCTATGATCCCCTCTCATATCTGTGCTGGGCCTTTCCTAGAAAGAAAGTCACTGACTGGTTGTAGTGGTTGTTTGTCAAGCAGTGCACAATCCTTGACTCCTCTCTGTCCCTGTGAGGCAAGAGTGAGGTTGCATTCCTCTCTCCTTTCAGAAGGAAAGAGCATGATCCGTGGTCCTGGATAGGAGCTGTAACGTAGGTGCGTTCTGTTAGTTGTGGTGGATCTGCTCAGCTGTTCAGCTGACTCAGTGGTAACACTGAGCACATTTGGGTCACTCTGGTCTCATTGTGTTTGGTTGTAGACTCCACCTGGATTGAAAGGGTCTGCTGAAGCAGCAGGTTGTGTTAGGTGGCTACAGGGAACACCAAATGCCAGGCCTGTACTTGAGACTGGCTAACAACCTCCACAGGAACACTCCTGCTTGGTGTACTCTTACACTTCATGTAGCTCAGGATGAAATTTCTCATGGCATGGCCAGGTGGGTAAGTTCAATTCTCTCTGTGAGAACCAAGGGCAGGAGCAGCTGCTAGCTGAGTGCCACGTTACCATGTTCCTCCTAATTTCATTATGGGTCTCATCAGTCTGCTTATCTCAGCTTTAGCTGAGTAGTAGCAATGGTGACAGTGGCCCTGCTTCAGTTTCCTAACACCACTCTGTTTATTAGGGTCATATTTTGAGGCTCCAAGACCCAATTCATCAAACAATTAAGAGTGACTTTGGTATTTAGCATGTTCCTGTTAGTCAAAGGCTAAGTCAGAGGCTTTACAGACCCTGCTGATCTTGAAAACCAAACAGCTACCCTGGGCTATCTGAGGTGCTCTGAGTCTCTCTCTTATTATTGCTTGCTAATCTCTTCAGTGTTTTGTTTGCTCCTTTCTCTTCCCTTGCTAAGCTCCATACCCTGGAGCTTACACTGTTTTTCTATATCATGACTGGTTCATTGTTTATTTAGCTAGGCTATTGTCTAAGCTATATTAAAATTGTCCCCAGAGACAGGGTGACACCCATAATGCATGTATGCCTATTACACCTAGAGGCACAGCACAAAAGCACTGCTAATTTATTACAGCAGACAGTGTAACCATTGAGCCTAGTTCAACCTTGACCAGAGGACCCAGGTGGCTTAGCCATGAAAATATGGCTCATTTGTATCTACCCATTTTGTATTCACAGTCAATATGCAGCTATTGAGAATATATGGCTAGAGGGATGTAATAGTTATAGGTAGAAATGGATGAGGTGTCTTTAAACAGAAGATTATCCTTGATAGTCACTTTTTCCTTTAGGATTAGGTTTTTACAGGACTGTTGTAGTCATTGGGCTGGTAGTGAAGGGAGCACAAGGGAGAGAATGAGATGAGGAGAATGAGGGAACAGCTCTAAATCAGTAAAATAAAGGAAAGTACCAATATTCTCTGATGACCAGAACAAGTATTTGTGTCCTGTTTATTATCAGTAATAGCTATAAGCAGACACCTCGAAAACAAACAAACAAACAAAAAAAACCCCAAACAAACAAACAACCCCCCCCAAGAAAAAAAAAACACAAAACAAAAACAAAAACAAAACAAAAAACCCCAGAGCTTTGTCTCTGGTTTATTTGGACTAGAATTTTCTTTGACCAGGCCAACAGCTGGAAGAGGAGCCTTGAATCCTACTGATGGAAGAGATTGTTATTTACCTCACTGACATTTTCAACTTCAGTTACTGCTTCTCCATATGTCACTTATATTCAAATATCTATTTGTATTCAGACTGGTCCACAGAGAGATCAGAAGGATACTATCATGAAGGGGGTATAGCCTGGAAGCAGGAAGTTCCTCCTCCAGGGAAAATGAAATGAAGGTGCGACAAATATAGAAACTTGATAACAGAAGCAGGGAGAACCTGGAAGGGTGAGGATAGTTCTGAATGCTTAATCAGAAGTAGAAGCAGTGCTGAGTTCCCAGCTACAGACTACTTTTGTTTTGTGGATTTTTTTCAGAAGTCCTCTCTCCTAGGTCTGGACACCAACATCAGAGCCAGGAAAGGCGCAGATAAGAGGGCTGGAATCTGCAGGTGTAATGAGTGCATCTGGGGATATTAACATAGGGACAGGGAAAAAAAAGGGGGGAAAAGTGTTCCACCTCACTGGAAATCTATTTTAGTGACTATTACAGAGCAAAACCAAACAGCCTGAATGAGCTGGCTTTCCAGAGTGGGGAGCAGTGGCAGCTTTCATAGAATCATAGAATCAACCAGGTTGGAAGAGACCTCCAAGCTCATCCAGTCCAACCTATCACCCAGCCCTGCCCAGTCAACCAGACCATGGCACTAAGTGCCTCGTCCGGTCTTTTTTTGAACACTTCCAGGGATGGCGACTCCATCACCCCCCTGGGCAGAGTCCCTGATATGTGAATGAAGTTAACCAAAGTGTATGCACTAAGCATGAATTGGAAGATGCAGTGCTCATTGTCACTAGTTAGGATGCTCTCATCTCACTGTGGAGAGAAACAGAACTGTCTGTGTCTGTGTGGCTGGCCAAGCACCCAGCCGTGGTTAACAGGAACTCAGAAGGCACTGATCTTCAAGACTTCTTCCCCCACTGTGGCTTCTAAACAACAACTGTAGCTGACTAATCCAAGTCAACAGCAGTCAGCTGGTAGTGTTGGTTAAATGAGACAGACAGTGTGATATTGCAGCACAGAAAGTGACAGTGACACCCTGGACTACATCACAAGCAGCAGATGGAGAGAGGTAATTCTGCCACTTCACTCTGCTCTGGTGAGACTTCATCTGCAGTGCTGTGTCCAGCTCTGGAGCCCTCAACACAAGAAGGACACGAATATGATGGAGCAGGTCCAGAGGGCCACAAAAATGATCAGGGCATTGGAGTGGCTCTGCTACGAGGACAGGCTGAGAGAGCTGGGGGTGTTCAGCCTGCAGAAGAGAAGGCTCTGGGCAGACCTAATAACAACCTTCCAGTACCTGAAGAAGGCTACAAGAAGACTGCAGACAGATTGTTTGCAAAGGCCTGCAGGGACAGGATGAGGACAATGGCTTCAAGCTAGAGCAGAGCAGATTGGGATTTGATGTTAAGAACAAATTCTGCACCATGAAGGTGGTGGAACACTGGAGCAGGTTGCCCAGAGAGGTGGTTGAGGCCCCTGGAGATATTTAGGCCTGGATATATTCAGGTTGATTCTGGACAAGGCTCTGGACAACCTGATCTAGTAGAGGCTGTCCTTGCTGACTGCAGAGGGAATTAGACTGGATGTACTTTGGAGGTCCCCTCCAACCCAGACCATTCTATGATTCTGTGATTCTGTTTTGTTGTTGTTTACCCCTCTGTCTTCTCTCTTTTCCTGGATTGTGGGGTGGTGATCTATTTCCTTGTCCCTGCACATCATGGCTCCATGAGGCTGCAGCAGGCACAGCACTGAGCATGCTGTTTTGCAAGGATGTGTCATACCAAGCCAGCTACAGGTTCCTTTTGTTTGTACAAAAGAACTGATAGCACTTTTAAGAAGAGATCAAACTTCGACTTCACCCTTTCAAAGTGCTTTAACCACAGCTGACTCACTTAAAATTGGGCCAGGTTAAAGCAGCAAATGGATCACAATTTGCAGCTGGCCTTTGTCTTAGCCTCCTTGGAAACCTGGCTTAAACCTCTTCTCTTCCCCGTGGCAAGGTCATGACAAGCTTGTCTCTCTTTCTTCCAGTAAGCTTGTTTCAAACTTATTTTTATCTTTGCTGTAAGCTTGTAATCCTCCTTTCCCTTCTCATCTTGAATCAGACCTAAGTCCTCAGATACAGTGGAACCAAACTTTTGGTGTTTGAATGCCCCTCTGCAATCCTTTACAAAGGGTTTGTCTTTACAATTAAAGGCAGACGAGTTAGAGAGCTGCAGAGCAGGCTTACCTTCAGATTCTGGTCTTTTTAACAAGAGATGGAGCGATATGAACCTTTTCAAATAATCCTTTGAATGCAATTCCTAAAACAGTCAGGCAAGCTGCAAACTTCAGGTAAATCCCAACAGCAAATAAGCTGCTCTCTAGAGCAGCAGTGACCATTGCTAATTCAGGGAGCTCTTTGACCTTCTGGTTCAAAGTGATACCGGTGTGCAGTATCTTTTACAGCTGAAAGAGCATATGTTAGAACAAAGAGCAGGAGGAAGGCTTTTAATATGATCTAATACACCTGGGAGGCAGGGTCCAGATGTAAGAAATCTAAAGGAGACCAGTAAAAGCTAACAGCTAAATTGGTGGCAAATTTGTGCAAAAAAAAAAAGAAAAAAAAAAAGAAAAAAAAAAGAAAAAAGGTTGCTTGAAAAAAATTCTGTTTAACAGAAGATTTAAAGATAGCAAAGAAGTGCAGAAATCCTGCCCTCACTCCTGCAGTTTAGGTCTTTCCTCATTCCATAAGTAATCAATTAGACACTTGTTCCAGCCACTGAGAACAACATCAACAACAGAAAAATGAGTTTGAGTATGATGAAGGAGTCTGCTGATGGAATTCATTGACCAGGTCTGATCTCTGTCACAATTCTAACAGAAAAGCAATTAAAAAAAAAAACCAAAAACCAGAGAGAGAGAAAATGAACAAACTCTGCTCTCTGGAAAGGACAAGTTGCGTTTTGCTTGTTTCTCTCTTCGTTTTTAATCAGGGTCTAGGTTTTTCCCACATGGATGAATGTGAGGAAGGAGGCACCCTTCTCTTTTTCTGCAGGTCAGGACTTGGGATCCCACCACCCAGTATTGCCTGACAGAATGGAAGGGAACAAAGTGCAGATTAATCTCTCCCCCTTGCATGGTGAGGGCTGAGGACAGGCATGCTCACACACGCTGCAGCACCAGAGGATGAATGCTGTGCAATGGCTCCCTCCCTTGCCACCCTCTCATCCCCAGGTCTTCCTCCTCCTGCCAATCAGATTGGGAAATTTTCTTTAACAGCCATTGCAATGAAGAAGCAAAATATCCTTGTGCTGCATTCAAGCAAAGCAGGCTGTACCCTTTTCAAAATTAACAGATAAGGGTGGTCAGAACATGACAGTGTGCCCTGGAGTCAGAGAACAGCTGGACTATTAAGAATCTTTTCCAACCAAAACAGCTCTCTGATTCTGTTCACATCAAAGATAGTTTCACATTTCTTGTGCGTGGAGAAGAACTGGAAAGAACCCAACACTGAGAAATTATTTTGTGCTGTCACTCTATGCCTTTGTAACAAGTGCCTCCTCAGCAATCCTGTAGCTCCCTTCAGATACTGGAAGGTTGCTCTAGGGTCTCCCTGAAGCCTTCTCTTCTCCAGGCTGAACAGCCCAAACTCTCTCAGCCTGTGTAAGGAGGGGTTTGAATATGGGTTAGAAGTGAATTGTAAAGAGGCAGATATAAAAATTATTAAATAGTTTATTAAATATATAAAGAAAATTTCCCCAAACTTATTCACAATTAACACAGACAGATTCTGGTATGCAGTTGTCATGGAGGGGCTGTAGGCCCCAAAATAGGCTTATTTCTATTCCTCGCTTTGTTTTTGCCCTGCCTGGACATGCTTATGCCTGGACATACCTACCCCAGACAGAGGTAAACACGTGGAAGGCACCTAGGGGGGACAATGGGCCTGGCGCCTAAAACGTCTGCTCTGCTCAGACCCACGGGGCAGTCACGTTGCATAAGCTCACGCGTTGAGCGTGGGGCTTGCTTGTGCTCTTCCCATACTTGGGGGTACAGGACCTGGGGACCTTTCCAAATGTGGTATGTCCCTGCCTGCTGCCAGAAGCCTATTGGACAGTGCTATGGCCGACAAACCCATCCATCTCCATACATTGCTTATAAATGGGGCAATCCAGGTAAACGAGGCACCCTCCTTTGCCTTTGGGACACCACCTGCTTTGCCTTGGGGACCTTCCTTTTGCCTTTGGCTTTTCCCTGTTGCCTCCTTTTTTCAGCTTTTGCCACCCTTTCTATTCTCCACCCGTCTGACTTCTGCCTGAGGCTGCTGCCTTTGTCCCATGACGACCTGCAGCGATTCAGTCTGATCTTCTCAGACAGCACACCCCAGAGCCCCAAGAACTGTTATCCCCATGGGGATCAACTCTGTGACTGCCTTCACCTCATTTTGGGGACCACAGATACCAAAACTCTGATTTGTGAGTACTTAAACTCTCTTATTCAAGTTGCAAAGGAACCTTATTGACTCTACCAGTGGCACTTTCTTCCATCAGACTCTGACTGGAGTTTTCCAAAACCTATACCAAATTGTTTAATCCAACTGTAAATAGACATTCTGTAGAGTGATTTCACTAGCAGTGTACAAAGGATTTGTGTGGGTTTATTGTATATAAGTTTGGGGAAATTTTTTGTATATATATTAATAAATGATTTAATAACAATCAAATCGGCCTCGGATCTCCCCAAAATTCAAATTAAACCCCTTTACAACAGCAGTTGGTAGAACTGTCTTTGCAGGATGTATCTCTACAGTCAAATTGAATGTAAATGATTTAGGAAAGGCTTTTAGAAAATATTTATAACTGGAGAGTCTTGCAGTGCAAACTGCCACTTAAAGGTTAAACACAAACTTTCACAAACTTGAAAGACTTAGTTGACTCACTGGTTAAGAGTCTCAGGATTTGCACTCTAAAAGCATAAATGAGGAGAACTTTACTCCCAGCCATGTGGTGGCCTTCCATATGGCGGTGGTGCAGCAGGATTTTGCTGCTTGTTTAGGTCAGATTGAGCACGTTGTCAGGGGAAATCTATGGATGCAAAACAAGCCCTCCATGGCTCTCAGGAAGTCATCAGAGTGGTCAGTCACCTGGGCAAAGCAGNTTGGTAGAACTGTCTTTGCAGGATGTATCTCTACAGTCAAATTGAATGTAAATGATTTAGGAAAGGCTTTTAGAAAATATTTATAACTGGAGAGTCTTGCAGTGCAAACTGCCACTTAAAGGTTAAACACAAACTTTCACAAACTTGAAAGACTTAGTTGACTCACTGGTTAAGAGTCTCAGGATTTGCACTCTAAAAGCATAAATGAGGAGAACTTTACTCCCAGCCATGTGGTGGCCTTCCATATGGCGGTGGTGCAGCAGGATTTTGCTGCTTGTTTAGGTCAGATTGAGCACGTTGTCAGGGGAAATCTATGGATGCAAAACAAGCCCTCCATGGCTCTCAGGAAGTCATCAGAGTGGTCAGTCACCTGGGCAAAGCAGGATCCAGGCTTGCAGGCTGTAGCAGTCTGATTGGGTACTGTGCATAGCAAGGAGTTGGCCGGTGGGCTGGAGCAGTAGCTAGCAGGTCCTGGTGTCACAACTCATTGCTAGGCTGTTGTTATGTCATTGCCTAGACTTGGGCTCTGCAGAGCTCAGGTAGGCAGTTATATTCTCGTGTGGGCCGAGCCATTTCCATCCCTCAGCTCAGTGTGGGAGATAGGCAGGTTCAGGGCTGCCAGTCATAGGGAAGGCAAGCCCCCAACTATGCTCCATGCAGCGTCATGGCACACAGGGCAAACAGGTAGCAAACAAAAGCAGCAGCAGCAAACAAACAAGTTTGATAGGTTTTTAAGCATTCTGACAAGTGCCTTTGACCAATAGCAACAGATAAAAAGACCCCTAGAATCAATCCTAAGTTATTTCTCCAAGAAAGGGAGATGCACCTGCCTAGCATCCATGACCTGTGTTTACCAAAAACAAAGCAGGCTGCAAAACAAGGCCAAATATGGTGTCTGTGATAGACTGAGAGGCACCAAGGCTTTTGTCCATTCTCCTGTGCTTCTTCTGCGGGGGAAGAAGAAGCTGGGGGAGGGAATCAAGGTGGGTATTCAAGTAGGTGTTCAGGACATGTCATGGACATGTATTCTAGGTATAATTTGGACCTTCCACCAAAGCCTGTCCCCATTGCAGAGGTACCCAGCCTCCTGATCATCTTCGTGGCCTCCTTTGGACCCACTCTTAACAGTTCTGTGTCCTTGTATTGGGCACTGCAGGTGAGGTCTCACTAGAGTGGAGTAAAGGAGCAGAATCTCCTCCCTTGACCTGCTGCCCACACTGCCAGGGATGCAGCCCAGGACAGGGTTGGTCTCTGGGCTGCAGGTGTACACTGCTGGCTCATGTCTCATCACCTAGCACTCTTAAGTCTTTCTCCTCATTGTTGCTCTCTGTCCATTCTCTGCTTGGGATTTTGTGCTTGGGATTGCCCTACCTAGGTGCAGCACCTTGCACTTGGCCATGTTAAACTTTTTGAGGTTGGCACTGGCCCACCTCTCCAGACTGTCCAAGTTCCTTTGGATACTGTCCCTTCCTTTCTAGTGTGTCAACCACACCACACAGCTTGGTATCCTCAGCAGACTTGCTGAGGGGGCACTCCCTTATCTCCTTATCTGTGTACTATTAAAGGTTGGAGGAAGGTGGCTGCTGCCAATGTGAACTGCCTAAGCTGGCACCCTTAAACACTCTGATGTAGAGACAGAGGCAATCACCTCACTGTCTGTTACATTACATGACAGAATACTGACCATGGGAATACTTCTTGGCTTTCAGGTTGCTGGTTTTGTGTTTTCTTGTTGTCTTTTTTTAATACCTGGGAAACACAACATATGAAAACCCCCACCAAACCAAACCACAGCTGATTTCTTCTGTAAGCATATGCAGAGATGCAGGCTTTAGTCATACCTCACCCAGCTTTATATTTTCAGCAGACCTTCAGGTATAAGATGCTGTTGAGAGCAATCAAATCTGTGTAGAGAGCTCACTGCTGGGCGTGCTGGAGGTTGTGAAGGGCTTAGAAGATGGCAAGGAAAAGCCTCATAGCTGAAACAGTTGAGCACTGACCTGGGAAGCTGTTTTCTGTGTCTGTCTCTGCCACAGTGTTCCTGTATAGGGAAGCTTGCTGAACTACACTGCTAACAACAATTGTACGTCCTGAATATTCTTGAGACACTGATATGCAGATCTGCATGTCATAGAATCATAGAATCATAGAATGGTTTAGATTGGAAGGGACCTCAAGGATCATCCAGCTCCAACCCCCC
Organism: Tricholaema leucomelas; assembly: GCA_013400475.1. Classification (NCBI taxonomy): domain Eukaryota; kingdom Metazoa; phylum Chordata; class Aves; order Piciformes; family Lybiidae; genus Tricholaema lacrymosa; species Tricholaema leucomelas. Next base: position 113,964 of record WAAF01021093.1, read on the forward strand.
GCCATAGGCAGGGACACCTCCTACTAGAGCAGGCTGCTCAAGTGTCAGTGTAACTGAAGTTACTGAAGCCAAGCAAAAGAGAAGAAATTCTCTAAAATCTCCAGAACTCTTTCAAACTTAGTGTCCAGTCCTCTTCACTTGGACAGTCAACACCACCAGACATTTCTGAAGTTAGTTTTTGGTCATCCTTAACTCCTCATCTGCGAAAAGGGAACAATGGAATTTCCTTACCTAAGTAGCTTCCATGGAATAAAACAAGATTTTCAGACCCATTGAGAGTGCCTTCCCTCAGAAAGTACACAAGGAAATCAATACCCCTGCCTCCACAGAAAGAGCTGAAAAGTGTCAGATTGTTAGAATTATTAAGACATAAGGCCAGAAAGTAAATGAGGCAGACTCCCCACAAAAGGAAAATAATTGGATAGTGTAATTAAGCCTCGTGTTGTCATGCATGTAGCTCAATGAGTGGATTAATGCTGCACAAGCAGTCTCAAATCTGGCACCTTCTAAATTATCAGCTTTGAACTTTGCTTTCCAATAATAGCTGAAGTGTGAGCAAGTGCATGTGTGGTGTAGCACAGGCTGAGCCTAGCAGATCTGTCCTTTTGCTGGATATCATTTTACTACATCCTCACTCCTGAAAGAGCTTGGGTAATTACAACCCCAGCTTGTTTACTACACCATAGCACTTCCATAGCTTATTTCACAACAAGATTATGGTCTAATTATTTGTTGTAGTAGTTTACACCTTTGGAAGTAATAGCTCTTCTCCAGAGTTCTAGAGCCTTTAGACCACATTTTGACACTGATGTTTTCTCCAATGGGAAGACAATTCTCTACTTGTCCATGGATTTGCAAAGTTCAGAGTATTTTGCTCCAGTCTCGGGTGAAGTGCTAAAGGTCACTTGCAGGGACACACTGTTATTCAGTGCATTCACCTTCAGGACAGGAAGGATTTTCGACCCTCTGCTGACAGCACAGGGTATTGGAATCCACCTTTGTGCTAGTTTGTGCTAGTTTAAGAAAGATTATAGGCTGTGAAAAGGAAACAGTGGTAATGTCTACTTCAGTCATAGGTTTACTTAGACATATAAAAACAAGAACACAAACATGAATAAAACAGTATGTGTGTCTCTGTCAGAGTGTGTGTTTTCTCTTCTGCTTGGATCTGTGTAACTGGCCCTCTACTTCTAACCCTCCTTTGCTGATCCTCAAAACTCCATTTCACACATAAGGCAGATTCTGGAATAAGGTAGAGGGATGGAAAGAAGGTGGAAGTGTGGTTAGGAGCCCTTTCTGGGGACTCTGTTTTCTGGGAGGGGTGTTGTGTTTCTGTATTATTTCTAACTTGTATATTTCTGTATATAGTTGTATATATTTGCAATATATTGTAAATACCTGCTTGTATATTGTGCTAAGCTGCGAATATAAAGCTTCATTCCTTAACTTCTAGCTTGACTGAGTCTAGTTTGGGTGATTTCATAAAAGTAGTGGGACAGGTAACTCCAAGACAATCACATCTTTATTCTGGCACTTCCAAGTGGGGCTAATTATATTGTATTTATTGCTAATCAAGTCTGGAAGTTAAGATGAAGCTTATCTGGTTAATTGGTAGTGTATTATATCCATTATGTCTATGGTATATGCACCATTAGATTCTAAAGCAAAGCTTGGTACTCTTCTGTTTGATTTAATGTAGAGAAAGATTCAAGGAATGCTTTTGGATTTCAGAGAGTATCTTTTCATCTGGCTTGGCTTTAATATTACTGAAACTCTTACCAGCTCTGTTTTTAATAAGTCAGGAAATATTACAATAGCTGACATTTATTCAACATCCCTGACGAGAGTAATTCCACCTAAAACTGAACTTTCACACCCCTGTAGTGAGTTTTACACACGTAATACAGTGGTATATTTATCATGTATTAATATAATAATCCTGCTTTTATGTCTAATTGCTGTATTATGTATCAAGAATTTGGCTGTCACCTCCTTTTAAAAACAGCTTGGGAGAGGCAGTATTCAAAGAGTTCACAAGTTGGAGAAACAGAGTTAGAGATAAGGTCTGGAGAACTTTCTCAAAACAATTTCTGTTTAGGGGGAGAGCAAGAGGAGGCCGCCATGTTCACCTCCTCCTGCAGCTTCTGGGACAACTGCCTAAGTCTTGGTTGTTAACAATAATATGGCAGGCAGCCTAAGAACAGGTCCAGCTGTTCAAGTCTCTGCTGTTTCTTCACTTAGTTCACATCCTCAGGCAGCAGTTTCTAACCCTAAATCGAATTCAAACTCACAGGCAGCAGTTCACACCATCATTGATTCAGACCCGCTAGAAGGAACTTCTACAGCCTTTCTTGCTCCCACAAAAGCTAAATCTAAAATGAAACATTTGACAGAGAGTGATTCAAGAGAGGATTTAGAGGAGGGGACCTCTGGTACACAAGAGGAAGAAGAGCAAAAATACAGCCTTAGAGATTTGGCCAGTACACTTAAATCACAATACAGTGATGAAAGGACTATGTGAGCTGGCTGCCAAAAAGGAGGCTGGCTCTGAGAAGTTTAAGAGTGCTCTTAGGAAAGTTCTGTTTCTAGGCCAAGGGCAACCAGGACAACCAGAGGAAGAGGAGAAGCACGGTATTTGGGATTCCAATGATCCCCTCAAAGAGATCAGGGAAGTTAGAAAGGAATATGCAAGTGAATTGGGAGAGCCAATCCTAAGGTGGCTGATGAGATGCCATACCATTGGTGCAAATTGGTAGGACACAAGTCTGAAAAGCAGCTGCAAAGCAGCTAGGGCCACTCACAAAGGAGAGTGGAGTGGACAAATATCTAGCAAGTCCTCTTGGTAAGGTTAGCTTGTGGACACGCCTGCTGTTGGTTGTGGCTATGAGAAGTCCTTCCCAAGATGATCTGACATGAGCAGCTAAGAAGTGGAACACAACAGAGCAGGGAATTAAGCTTCTGAAGGAGTTTGCTATAAAGGAAGTGCTTTATGGAGATCATGGAACACATGAGCCTGATGATATTCCTCTTGGAACAGGTCTCATGAAGAAGCTTATTTAGCTTGCTCCTTCATCCTATGCTAACATCTTGGCTAGCAGGTTTCTATCAAGGAGTGATAATGGAAGGCTTCTCACTGTTGGTGAATTCACTGACCAACTGAGGCAAATAGAGGACAGCTTGTCACGTTCTGCCCTAGTGTATAGATACCATGAAAGAACTGAGGGAGGAAATTAAAACCATCGCAACCTTCTTCACGTACAGCCCAGCAGATGCTCATTGATGTTTGGTGTCATGATAAGGTTAGCTTCGCGGGGCAGAAGGAAGGTCCCCTGACAGGTGTTTTTTTTACATCACTTGCTCCACAGGGATGCAGGGGGAATGTTTGCCTAATTCTGCCTCTCTAATCCTTTGACTCCCTCAGGGTTACAACAGAAGCCACGGCTCCTTGGCTTCTGAAGAGCTACTGCTCCTTGAGAGGCAAAGCTTCTTTGCTTCCAGACCCCTCTGCTGCTAGGGACTTCTACCCACAGCGAGTTAGTACCACAGTCCCAGCTTCACTGATGGGAAGTTAGACTTCCCTGAGCATCCAGGCCGGCAACAATTGCCTTTGCAGCACTACTGCTATCATTAAGGGACCTACAAGTCTTCAAATGGTTTCTGTATACCATCAATTGCATCAGATTGTTGCTAGAAAATCAAAAGCATATGAGAGAAACACAAGCGTAAGATCTGATCTCTTTCCAAAACAAAGAAACCAAGCCACCAAAACAAGGGAAGAGCAGTGAATATTACTCTGGGCAGAGGAGAATGTAAACTGGCCTTTTAACTTCAGCAATATGTTTGAAAGAGAAAACAGCATTTTGTGTTCAGAGCAAATCCTGTAACCTTCATTTAACCAGGATAAAATGACTGAGGTGGGCAAGATTATGAAGGTGAAGTTCTGACAGATCTTCTTCCATCCCTGCTAGGACAAAGGTTAAGCTCTTGTCTTTTGTGTTTCCTGCCATTTTCTTCCAGGCAGCTGAACCATTCCTTCTGAAAGGTCTCTTTGGTCTGGGGCCCCTAAAAGCTCATATAATATCTTCAGGAGGTTTGTGTTTCTTGTCTCTCTCTCTCTTTCTCCTTTTCGTTTCTCCCACTGAAAACCATTTTGAGCTTCTTGAAGGGCCAGAGGTGTGTAAAGCTTATGAAATTGTGGCAGCAGCAGCCTTGAAGAGGAGACAATAACAGCTGTACATCTGCTGCCGTGTCCTTAAGTATTTGCGGCGTGCTGGCTTAAGCCTGTCAGTTTTTGTAAGGGCTACCTGTTACAATGCACCTAATTAGCTTACTGGCTATTTGGAGACAGCTCCACTAGTTTTTCTATCATCCAGTCTTTATTAAGTGAGCTGTTGCTGAGACGAATAGGTTCTTTATAATGATGAGGTCCTTTCTACGCTTATTAGCCCTTAAAGCAAGCCTCTTCTTATAGAACAAAGTTGCTTCTCTCCCCCCTCTCCTTTCCCCTCTCTCTCATTTTTTTTTCTTCAGACTTACAGTGGAAGAAGTAAAGCAGCTTTTTTCTGCTGAAGTATTTTATTAAAAGTTTTAGTGGCTGCACTAAGAGCAAGGTGCCTGTGCCTTTAATCATTTTCATCTTTAAAACAGAACCTTATATTTTCACATCTTCAGCTGTCCCAGAGGGCAGCTAGGCCATCTTTAACAACATTAATTTCTCTTTATGACAGGACTAGTGCTGCCCCAGGTCTTCAGAACTGCCTAAAATGTCTGGAAAAGTAGATAATGAAGAGGATATTAGAATTGTAAACAAGAACAATTTGGTAATAAAACCCATATATTTTCTCTATAGGACTTTGGGCTTAATATTGCAGCAGCAAAAGTGTCATGAGTCGTAATTTGTTGATGGCCACTGTACATTAGTTACTGTAGAAGCATGTGCATAAAGGGCAAGAACTATTAGCTTTGCATTAAAGAACATCCAAGATGGGTAATACTAATTTACTTGTTTTGATTAATCTCTTTTGTTTGCTTTTATTTCAGGATAATCCTACCAAAAGAAAAAAAAAATCAAAACAAACAAGCAAACAAACACAACAAAAAAACCCTCTCACACCTTCTGCACTGTAAATCCTGCAGCTGTTGAGGGAAGGCTGCTTTTTGTATCTGGGCAAGCTGTGCAAACAACCCCAGCTATGCTGTCTATCCCAGCCAGAGCATCCTCCTGCCCCGGGAATTAGCCTTACCTCCATGAGGTACAGATTCCTGAATAAAGAGCCAATTGAAAGGCTGAAATGCTTCTCTCTGTTCTGCTGTGATTATGTACTACACTAGCTGCACATCCCTGCCTGTGCCTACCCATCTGTCCTTTATTGCTGACAGGGTTTATGAGTGTAATATGATGGGGTAAGAAACAGTGGATTTTTCCCAAGGAGCCAAGCACAGCTCTTTGTCCTCAGAGAATGTGGGACGGGAGCATGAAATGGTGAGCATTGTAGTCTGCAGATGTCATAAACTGGGCTGTGTTTTCATCTGAAGGTGCACAGCTACTGAGAAAGTTCAGGCTGTACTTAACCTTTGGCCCTCTGCTGATCTTTTGTTGCTCAGCGTTAGTATGCTGAAATCTGAAAACATAATCCTGACAATACCCACCACCTTCCTTCCAGCAGTGTGGCTTTCTTGCAGCATCTGCATCTGCTGCTCCCATCAGCCTTCAACAGGCCAGCTTCTTCCCCTTCACCCCACTCATCAAATCGAAGACCTGCTGGGTAAAAAAGCTTAAAAATCAGAAAGGAAAACCCAACCAACAAACAAAGAATAAAACAACAATAAAAAGGAGAAGAAAAAAAAAAAAAAAAAACAAACCAAAAGAAGNAGGAAAGCACAAACAATCCCCAAATCCCCGAGTGTGTTGCCCTATTTCATATGATTTGATGGCAACATTGTGTGTTTCCTGGTGGAAAGCTGGGGCTTAATCAGCCGTTCTGTTTGCTCGGAGCGTGCAGGATTTCGGCACTAAATGTTTTAAGCTAATTGGCCAACACTAAAGCACCACATTAAGCACTTTAGCGAGGAAAATAAATTGGCTGCGCTTTGCCAGATCCTTTTCAGAGCCTGTGTGCACCCCATTGCTTCCTCCAGCAACTCCCCCCTGCCCCCCCCCCCAAGTCATTAATTCAACATCAAATTATTTCCTGGGTGAGTCGGTCCCGGGGCTAATGAGCTGCCTGCGCCTGCAGTTCGCTCCGCTGTTTTTTTGGGCGAGTTTCAAATGGAGCCGTATCACTTTAAGACTGGGTGGTGGTTGCGGGATCGATCCCCAGACAGGGCTTACTCAGCCTTGATACAAACTGAAAGGCTAAAACGAGCACTCTTCTATTATTTAGGCACCTGTCCAGAGGTTGGAAGAAACCCTCCTAAAGAAAGCAGAGATAACCACCTTGCCTCCTTGTGGCTAATCAGATGTGAAAGGGGAGAAATAATGAGGCTTATGCCGCGTTCCCCGTGTGAAAGGCGAGAAACAATGCTCTGAAGGCTGGCAGCGATTCCAGCCCCTCGCAAACGAGGACTATTTGTTTCCAAATTACAGCAGCCGCTGGAATGCGTGCATCTGCGGCTCCAGAAATCCTCCTTTTGCCAAGTGAAATTACCTTTGCGGTAATTTAGGCGCTGCGGGCTCTCCCCCGCTGCCTGGTCAGCAGCTATCAGATAGCTTGCAGCTGCAGGCTGAAGCGGGACCATTTTTTTTTCCTCTCAGGACAGGCAGTTAGTTAGTAGAGCCATCAGTGTGGCATCTGTCATCCCGCTAAGCCCAAATTGTTTTCTATGATGGATGTCACAGTCTGTATGATCAAAATAGGAGCCCTGCTGCTTTTAATTGCAAAATCGGAGTACTCGCACATTTGTTATTATGCCGAGGTTATTACCTCACACAAAATGAATTAACAGGTGAAAATAATTGATGAGAGGAGTCTTGGGATATTTAGCCTCCTCAAAGAGACTTTGTAATTACGGCATAATGAATGTTCTGAGACGTATCTGTGGGGGGCAGCATGAGACCACCAAAGATCTCTTTAGATTGATGATAAATTCACCGAAATCTGCTGTAATACTGCTAAAATTTACTTAGCAATTAGTTTAATAGGCCTTCATGATTCATGGTAACCGAGTGAGAATTTTTAAACAACTTTGTTCCATCCATTTATGAATTAAGTCGCTTACCTCAGCTTTCCTCCCAAGGTGATGGAATATGTTAACTCATCAGACTTTCTGAAACAAGGATGATGTTGGGCAGGGATTTTGGTTACTGCAATACAGTTCTGTTTAAATACCTCCCTGCTTTCATCGTACACAATGTGAATCCCCATTGTGCACATCCCCGACCCCACCCCTCTTTCAACCTTTCTCATCAGATTTTGTCCAAACACAGCCTGGGTAGTCCCGGAGCAGAGGGAGGCTCCACAGTTGTCTTGGGAAGTAAATCGCTCAAGCATTTTGTAATCTGAAGTAATTGCTGCTGGCTTTCTGACCACTTTTCCATTCAGACTTGGTCAGGTTTCAAATTCATTCAGGCCTTGAGTCAAGCCAGGCTGATGCACTCCAGCCTCTGTCTCCTGTCCCTCTGACACTTTCTGCTGCACAAGGTGTTTGCAGCACAACTTGCTTACTCACTGGGCTTTTTCTTTTCTGTTTGAGTCCTTGTGTGAAGCAAGCAGGGCTGGCTCACCCAGGAGCAGCCTTGGCATGCCGATGCCCGCTCCACTGAAGTATGTAAGCAGGTTTTAAATAGCAGACTTTAAAAGTGCCAAAAAAGTAAAAATCATCTGATTAATTCAATAACTAGTAAATAATTCACCACCTAAGACTCGCAGGGGAAAGTCTCCACATGGCGTGCGAGCAAAGTTCAGCCTTCTGCTGTTGCGCTTTATAGTATTGACACACCAGATACGTTCAGCACCTCAAGGTTACTCATTAATTTGTGAGAGCTGAGATCTAATTTAATTCCAACTACTCCTGACATCCTGAAGATTCTACAAGAGAGTTTCCAATGTATCTGCCTTCAGCTCAGACCCTGGGCTAAGGGAAGTAAGTGACAGAGAAGGGGAGAAGTTGTTACTAATTAGAAAATAACGAGAATCTCCCTATCCTGGGCACTTGCCTGATGAGTTCAGTGCAGCTTTTCGCTAATTTCCCACACCTCCACAACCTCTCTCCATGCCAGCAATACATTATTTATTACCGTCCCAGGTATAAGGCCCACAAAGACCAGGTAAGACAAGCTATAGGCAGATCTGCAGACAATTTACTCTCCTCACAAGCCGGTGACACTTTGTTTTGTGAGAATTCCATTTTTTCTTGGGAGAATTTCTCAGTACAGCTTTGAAGATGTCTCTAAATAGTGTGTACATCATCTTGGTGAGCTGAAATGACATCTATCGTTGGGATGTGGAGCTGGTGGTCAGCTAATTCCCCTCAAATTCTGATTCCCTTCCCCCATGCACTCACCATTTAGATGAAAAAAAATATAAATCTTTGTGGTTTCTTCTTTATTTTATTGTAGCTACATTTTCCATCACTAGTTTTGTCTCTTTTTTTGCATTGGGCACTCTTTCAGATTTATTGTCAATGTTTGATATTTAAGAGTATATAGTATCAAAGGATCTCAGGAAAAAAACCAAACAAACAAAAAAAAAGAAGAAAGAGAAAATGCCTAGCAAGGAAATATAATAAATGCAAGACAAGCAGTGCACTGCCCCACATGTGAAGCAGGCCGTGGTAGCACAGCTCAGGCTTCCTGTCACTTGCTGAGACATTTTTCATCAGCCCTCACATGCCTGCATTTATCTTCAGTGTAAACCCCAAGATGAATCCTCCAAAGACATTAACAATAGATAAATACTTATTAAACAAAACAGTCCACTCGAGGAGCTGCATCGCAGCTGTGCTGAGTGCAGGACCATCTTTATAAACCCAAATATAGCTGATGGCTTCTGCCTTGGTGCTGTGTTCTAGGAGAAAAATAAAAATCAGCATTTGGTTGGAATCTTATTAGGCATCAAAGAAAAGGCTGCCAGGAGCTGCAGTTTAAACTGTATCAGCTCGGTGCCCATTTGATTCGTAATGCATCAGTGGGATCTCTGGATAAATTTTAAGAGAGCAGCATTAACATTAGGCTGAATGAGGGCAGGGGGAAGGTGGCTCTGGGTATATGTCACACTGGTGGACACTGCAATGTTGTTATGGAAGTCCTTTTGTTCAAAGCATGGCAGAATCTAATTCAACAACTTAAAGAACTCAGCACTTCAGTCTCTGGGAAATTCTGAAAACAAAACAAAACTAAAAGGTTACTTGCAGAAAAGAACTGCAAAACCCCTCACCAAAACAAAACAATACAAATAAACCCAAATCAAACCAAGCCACTACAAACAAAATACAAACCCAACCCAAACCAAGCCAATACAAACCCAACCCAACCCAAACAAAGTACAAAACAACATACAAAACTAAACCAATCAAAACCAAACCAAACCAAACTAGAAAACCAAACCAAGCCAATATGAAACAAACTAACAAAAAAAAACCCCAAACCAAACCAAGGCAAATCAAAATATAAAACCCAAAGCAACACAAAACAAAATACAAAATCAAACCAAACCAATGCAAAAGAAATTACAAACCTAAACCGAACCAGCACAAAACAAAGTACAAAACCAAACCAACCAAAGTCAAACCCAAACCAATATAAAAGAAAATAGAAAACCAAAACAATGCAAAACAACAAAAGAAAGAACAACCCACCCCAAAATCAATCCAAACCAACACAAACCAAACCAACAGAAAACAAAATCAAAAAAACCCAAACCAAGACAGAACAAAATACAAAATGAAACCAAACCAAACCAATGCAAAATGAAATACTAAACCAAACCAAACCAATACAAAACACAGTACTAAACCAAACCAATACAAAATAAAGCAGTAAACCAAACCAAATCAATACAAAACAAAATTTAAAAATACAAACCCAAATAAACACAAAATAACAAAAAAAATCCCAAACCAACACCAAAGTGAACCAAACCAATACATAATACAAAACCCAAACCAGCACAAAACAAAATACAAACCCACACCAAACCAATACAAAACAAAGTACTAAACCAAACCAACCAGAACCAAAACAATCCCAAACCAATACATAATACAAACCAAACCCAAACCAACACCAAACAAAATGCAAACCCACACCAAACCAATACAAAACAAAGTACAAAACCAAACCAACCAGAACCAAAACAATCCCAAACCAATAGCAGAACAAAGTACAAAACTGAACCAAACCAAACCAAACTGAACTAAACCAACACAAAACGAAATATCCAACCAAACCAAACCAGAGAAAAACTCAACCCAAGACAAAGCCCAGCAGAACTCTTTGTGCTTTATGATAGCTTTCAAAACAAATAACACACAAGAAAGTGCTGCATAACTGCCTGCAAAAGCAAATACCACTTCTCTCCTTTTCATTGCACTGTGCAAGTACAGGTGTTTGTCTGGCGCCCAGTGACTACAAACAGGTTCATGCAGTGTCTGTTTGTTGTTTGGGGTTAGTTTGTTTGTTTTGTTTTCCCCCAAATCTGGTTTTACAGCTGCACATTTGATCTGTTGTAATCTGGACAGAATAAAACAGCTGCATTATTCATGCATCACTATAAAATATTGGGGAGGTTGTGGTTTGTGAATCACTCACATCAGCAGGCACATTTAAATCCTACAATTGCTATCTAAAATTTCAAGATTAATATGTAATGAGGTTGCAAATTAATGTCGTGGATGATGTAAGAGTGTTAGCGCCACATGCAGCCCCATTCCTGATAGCCCTTTCATTCAGTAATTAAACTGAATTTGACTCTGGGTCTGTTTTCTTTAGATGGCCCCTGTTCCTGAGTAATACCCCATAGGAGCCCCACACTTCTGATGTATTACATTAATATATCATCAGAAGCAGTTGTCATTCCAGTGATATATTAGTGTAATACACGAGAATGAAGCTCACTGATGATGTATTTAGTCCTTACAATATGGCATTGTCCAGAGAAGCAAGGGTCCAATAAGAGATTCATTACAATTACAGTATGAAGTCAGCTAATGCACTGTTGGTCGGAAGATGCATTTCTAGTACCAGGTAGGTAATTCTGATGCTAAATCCAATGTCTTGTCATTGTTTCTGATGCTGCAGACTGCAAAATTTGTGACTGCAGTGGAAAAAAACAACCATTACAAACCCCAAAACCCCAAGCCTTCTCCTATCTCCATTTACATCCCTCTTTTTTAATGCTGTGCTGCATTTCATGATCTGTGTATAAATTGCATGTGTCTATTATTATTATTGTTGTTGTTTTGTTTTGTTTTGTTGTTATTTTATTTTATTTTATTTTATTTTTATTTTATTTTATTTTATTTTATTTTAATTTCCTTTCCCTTTCTTACTTTTGGTGTTTTTCTCCTGATCTGAAAAGATAAGCATCTTAGACCTGCATTTCATGAATAACTATTCAGCGTTTCTCACTTCCTGGTATCTCCCATAAGCAACTATTAATGAAGAATAATGATAAGATCTGGTGCTGTTTTGGGTGCTGGCTTGATTGCTTGTCACCAGAGCTCCCGGAGCTGCTGAAGCTGTCCTTCCCCAGTGGAAGATAAAGTTCTGGTACCACTGTGGGCCAGTGTTGCTTCTGAAACAATGCCTCATCTTTCCCACTTTGCACTGCACTGCACTGCACTGCAGACTGCAGGTGCATGCTTATTTCCTCTCCTGTAAGGAGTGGTCATTGTTGCCCAAGCTACAAAAAAAAAAAAAAGGTTTTGAAGAAACTCATTTTGTTTAACACATTTTCTGCTAATAGAGCTTGCAAAACATACTCTAAATGTAGATGAATTAGAGACTTGAATTCAGCACATCCTATCTACCCCCTGCTGCTCTTTCTGAGAGGACAAGAAAAGAGGAAGAAGGTAAAAAAATGGGGACTTTCACAGGTTTATAATGTAGAGCTAAAAGAAAGCAGAGGGGGGGTGGAGTGGTGTTTATGCATTGGGAAAGCAGTTACTGCTCACTCTCCTACAACCTTTGATTGCATCGTAAATAAAATGGTAGAGCAAGCCACCCTGGACATGAGATGGATTGAGATAGTGGCTGGAAGGCTGCTTGAGGAGCTGAAATTATGGTATCAGCCCCTTAGCTTGGTGATGGCCAGTCACAGAATGAAGTGATCTGCTCATTTATTGAAGAGGAAAGGAAAATGTGCAATAGTTTTACAGCATCTCCTGGCCAAAATGTCCTGCTGAAACCATTCATGTTTTGACCAAGTTTCTTGTCCTAGGACAATTATCTCAGGCAGAAAAAAAATAGAAAGGCAAAAGAAAGAATTGATGACAGAATATTGAAACATAAGGCAGCTGGAAACAGCCTCTGGCCCAGGAAACTTGGTTTCACCTGTGCAAAATGAAAGGCAAACAAAGAAGACTGTGGTGGGTGAAGGGGTGCAAGCACAGGCAGTGCACCAGCAATGATTCCTGTACATTGCAATAACCCCCACACACTTTTCAGACATGCATCTGGCATTGTCAGCTGGTTGACAGGACTGCTAGCAATTTGTACAGCAGCAGTAACTGTGGCTTCAACATTGACTATCAACTTGTGTGTCCCTGCAATGCCAGTCCCCCTGGTTGTGACACAGCTTTTTCTGATGTTGATCAGGTGAAAAGCAATAGGGGCTTCACTCTGCTGACCCTGATCAGCTAAGTAGTGGGTCACTTGCTGCCAGATGATGTCCACTTAGGTTCTCGAGTTGTCTTCCTGGGTATGGAGTTCAGGATTTCCTCCAAATCATTGCCTCTTTGCTTAAGGATTGTATTGGCACCTGCATTTGACCTCAAGCATGAGAAGGTCCCTGGCTACATCTCTCAGACAAAGGTTTTAAAGCCCTTAGCTTAAAGGACAGGCAGTCTGTGGCCTTGCAATCTATGGAGATTTGAATCATAGAATCACGGAATCCTTAAGGTTGGCAAAGATGTCTAAGATCATCAAGTCTAACTGCTTGATGGGAGAGGAGCCTTTACTCTCTTATGTCTCTCTTCACCTGTTGCCTTGCCAGAGGCTGGCACAGCTGCAGGTTTTTTACTGAGAGTGCACAGATCTGCCAAGAGAAGGTTGATCACATCCTGTTGTCACCTCCAAGGGCCAAGCAAGAGCTGGTGGGCAAAGGCTAATCCAAACCAACTCATCCGAACCAGGTAATCCAAGTGTGGCTACCTCAGAACATACCAGGTGTATTCTACACACACTCTATAATGCACCGAGTCTGTTATTAAGGAATGTTGACTGCAGCCTCTGCTGGAACTTCCACATGCAAGAACAAGGCTTGAATACCCAACACTACCTCCTGACATCTATCTCTAACTTTCCTTTGGTTTGTCGGACCTGAGAAACTGGGAGAAGGATCTGCAAAGTCCACTCTGTTCTTTTCAAACTGCTCTGCCCCATGGATGTATGGGTGAACCTGTACCACTGCAGCTTTCCTGAGTCTTCTGACTTCTACCCCTCCTATTCTGCACTGGGTGTGTTTGCTGAGGTCTGCCTTTCCTAGGCTGTTCACATGAATAACTTGCTGAGAATGCTTTAGTGTTAACTCTTATTATTTATAAGCACCCATTCTACAGCCTAATAGGAAGAATACATTAAATCTGGTTTAATTTGTCTTAGAGCTTCCTTTTAAAACATCTGAGGTTCCTACATTTATTAAGATTGATTGTGATTGCATATAAATGTCCAATTTAGCAAGACATTATACCAAATATCCTTGAGTTTTCCAAAATATTATCTCTTTTCAAGCAGCACTTTTCCTAGACTTGCTCTTAAGTGGTCTAATTCTTAACTACATATGCTACCAATGGAGGCACAAAGTATTGCACCCAATTCTCCTGCGTTTTTGTTGCATAAAGCTATTACATTGATGCATGTGTGACTCAAAAAAAGCCAGTAAAAACAAAGCAAAAGGAGAAAAAACAATGAAAAAACGTATTTCAATGTCATCTCAGAGCAGCAGAGAAAAGGCAAATCGTAATTAGCATTTAGTGCTCCAATGTAGCAGCCCAATTAGACTTTGACTATTCTATTAAATGTGTCTTTCCAACTCGATAAAACAGGGAGTTTGTCATGTGTAGCTATTATGGAAACTTCTTACTTTTCCCCTCAGATGTGTTTTTGTACAAACAGACTTAATTGTCTAGAGAATTAGATAGTCTTTATATAGCAAATGTACTGTGCCAATTAAAGAAAATGTTGATTATGTATTTCTCAATTATCACAGTGTTTATGCTAAATTAATCAGTGATAGCGACACCACCTGAGGTAAATTTTCCTAATAGGAATAATTCTTCTGTCTTTGTTTGCTAGTTGCTTGGCATGGGTAGATCCCAAAGCTGCCCAAATCCGAATGATTCTCTTTTTTTCAACAAAGACTAAGAGAAGAAGAAAAGGTTAAACGAGCACCAGGGGGTGGGGAAGAAGAGTAAGAAGGTACAATGTCACCTCCATGCTGTGACAGCCATGAATCAATTATTCACATAGCAATTGGTAATATTTCTGAAAGGCTGCAGACTAGGAAGAAAACCTGAAAAGCATTTTCCTGGAGACTTCATGATTTTTCCAAATAAAAGCCATAAACAAAAAGGAAATGGGGAAAGGTGTGTGTGTGTGTGAATATGCTGAAGAGATCAACAACAGATGAGGGATATATTATTATAGAAAATACATTCAAAAGGCTGGTGATGGGAAAAGAAAGAGCACACAGGATGAAAGGGTGGAATTGCTGGGCTCAGCTAGTTATAGTGAGATTAATGTGATTTAAAACAAACAACACAAAACATTACAATATCTAACAGTACCAACATGTATTGATTTCAAATTTATTTCCTGTACCAACACTGCTAGCATAACACAGAGGGAAAAATGAGGGAGGGAGAGGTCTGCAGCAATGCTTAATGTCATGGTAAATGGAGGGAGAGTGACTGTCACAGGAAGCAAATGAATTCTGACCGTCATGCCAGTTCTGTGCTCTCTGCATTAGACCTTGCTGCAAGTTCCATTTCAGAGTGGCATGGGCCTTACAGAAAACCATATTTTCCTAAGAGAAACGAGAACATAAGGTTCCATATCCCTTGATAACAATGTATAGAATGCACTTTAGAGCAGAATGTATTCAATCCTGACCTTAACATAGTATTTCTGCTTCCAATGGCAGGTTTCCTTTAGGCACAAAGAAGCATAAAGATTCCGAGCAATGCTGATTTCTTTAAGCTACTGCAAAAGCCCAGTTCTACCATATGGTATTTTATTCAATTAGAAAATAACCAACTAAAAGCTGGAGTGAATCAGAGGGGGGGAAAAGGGCCATATGGTATGTTTTTACCCACTTAATTTGCAGACAAGTGACTGTAAGATGAAAGGACAAATCACAGAAACATGGGCGAAATTTCAGCTGGAGCAGTCAGTGCCTACCCTGAAATAGAAGGAGTCCAATCTTTCACAGGATTTTAAATGGTTTGCATGGGCTGTAATGGGAGACCCTTGGAGGGAAGAGCAGGGCCCCAAACTTTTTATTTTTAACTACTTAACCATCTGACTTTTTACTCTCTAATTTTCCATGCTCCCTCAGATCTTTGCGCTACTCCCGGGTTTGTCATGCATTCCAAGCCACAGGATGTGTCAGCTTAGTGATACTCGTTAGCTGGACTGTGCACTTCCCAGATCCTACAATCTCACTCTTCCTTGCTCTGCTTTCCCTCTCTCTCAGAAAGGAAACGCCTCTTTTTTCACCACTGTTTTATTTCCCCCTCTCCTTTCTAGCTGCCCATTTTTTTTCCCGAGAGCAACCATTTCTTGTACTTTTGCACACTCAGGCTGGCTCGCTCCTACCCTTTACCCTCATCAGAAGCCTTCACCTTCACATACACAAAACCTAAATTGCACACTGTGCTACAAATGAAATCCCCAAATTACTGAGTGCAGCATTAGCATAAAAAAATCATAAGACAACAAACAATGGAGCTTTTTGTGTCCTCTTTGTAATTGCGTGAAACTAGTTACTTTGGCAATTATTGTTTGTGTCTCATTAGCATGCAAAACGATTTTTATTAGCCTAACCCGCACACAAAAGAAACCATTTGTGATGAGAAGTGTGCTTTGTTTAATGTTAGACACCATTGTATTTGCTTTCCTAATATAACAGTTCTAATTAGTACCTAGCACTCATCCTGAGTTTTTCAGCTTGAAAGTGCTGAAGGTGACAACTGAGTCACAATTCCATGGCACTCTTTGTCAGTACCTGTCAAAATATAGCTAAGTCTTTAGGAGTTGTGATCTAAATACTAAAAAAAAAAAAAAAAAAAAGAAGTTACTAGTCCAGAAAGAACCTTGCTCCCCAGGTAATTTATTAAGAAAAAAATAAAGAGGCAGAACACAGATTAACCTCTGGCATCATTAATACCTCATAGTTGAACAGGGCTTTGGTAAAACTGTCACCTGTCCCAGCACTGACTTGACATTGTTTTTGTCACCTGACCTTCATCTCCTCACCTGATCCTTTAATTTTAAGTGAATTCATTAGAACAGCATGGGTGACTTAGTGACAAAATGTAAAATCCATGCTTGGGTATATACAAACCTTCCAAAGGTGATGCTCACTCATCTTTGAGGAGTGATCTTTGGTTTCAAAGATCGTCTCACCCTGCAGAACTGGGGTAATCAGAACTCCGCTGTGCTCCTGTTGCCTTGACTTCAGATTGAATCCTTCACAGAGAAGCTCCATGTAGTGGCAGGGAAAACTTGAAGACTCCTGCTGAGGGGTTGTCTCCAGTTTCATGTTTGTGTATGAATAAGTCAAGAAAGAGCTGGTCCGGTGACACTCCGTCAGTGTTGCTTTGTAATTTTCACAGTATGAAGTGATAATGTTTTCTTTTCAATAATAGGTATTTCTGCGGAACTTTGCCATTCCCAGCCTTGGCCTGTGTTTTGGCTCATAAACACCAGGCTTCTGTAGCTTTTAGTTTGCTTAGACCCACTGAGAACTTGACCATCAAAAGCAAAATTGCCCACTCTTTCCCCATAATTCAAAACCTTCCTCTCAAGTGGACTCTTTCTAGCTCATTAACTTCCAAGGAAGTACTTCGTGAGTGTGTTTTATGCTCTCCTTATTCCAAAGGATTGAAGACAAGGAGCTCTGGACTCTTTTTCCTTGCTGGCACCTTAATCTTGGTGATGCTGCACTGAAACTGGCTGACTTCAGTAAACACAAACAGAGCAAATCACTTAAATCTGTACCTGCTGTTGATGCCATTAAGGTTGTCCTAGTCCATATAAAGCTGTCCCAGTGGAAGATGCAATTTCACACAGATAAGGCAGCTGAAAAGTAATCAGATGGATCAGGGATGGGGGTGGAAGGAAAGGAGGATCTGGTCACAGGTCCTACAGCTTCCTCCTCCACTGCCTGCTTTTGTCACTGCCACAGGTGCTTCTGCTCCTGCTTTCTCCTGGTGCTTCATGTTGCTGTAGCTACCTGATATGGTGCCTGCATCTCTGACTTTGCAGCTGTGCTTATCACTGTTATCTGAGTGGATGTGCACACAAAACGTGACAGTCTGGAAGTCAGTTTTCATGCTGTACCTATGAAATGATATTGCCACACGACAAGCAATAGCACACTCACCTCTCTGCACCTATTGATTATTTGTTCTGTACATGGGTAGGTGGAACACCTGTAGGTGTGGGGGTTTTCTTAGCATGAAAGGTCACCAGAAAATGACAGTAGAAATAAGAATTGAGGGGAAACAGAGTAAATTACAAAGGGACAGAAATTGGACTAAGCTACTGCCTTCAATCTCAGGCTTGATTTTTATTCTTCATGGTCAGGTTATGAGGTCTTCAAAGGTATTAAATTGCAGGAAAACTCTCTTTGCTGCAAGAGCGGCCAGGGATCAGAATGGGCTGCCCAGGGAGGTGGTGAAGTCACCATCCCTGGAGGTGTTCAAGAAATGTGGAGACACGGCACTGTGGGACATGGTTTAGTGGCCATGGTGGAGTTGGGTTGACAGTTGGACTTGATAAGGTCTGTTCCAGCTAAAACAATTCTATGAGTCTATAATTATATTTAGGTGACTGGTTGTCTCCTTATGTGTTCCAAGCTCCCCACTAACTGGTTTGAAATTCAGTTTAAGATAAAGTTCAGCAGACCCCTAACCCCCAAGTATTTCGCTTGAGAGCATCTTTTGGAACTAGTTCTGCACGTGCCTATGCACAATGCACCATCACTAAAAGCTATGTGGACATACACATGAGGCTCACAAGGAAGCTATAACTGGCTCTGCATTTCACTTGTTCTGGTAGGAGGTGCAGGGGTTTCTGAGAAGTTGTTCTAACTCAGTTGATATTTGTATTTTAATAGTTTATCCATCTAGATATTAATCAAATTATGAAATAAATGGGGCTTAGACAAGTCTGCATGCTGAGGGTGAGAAACATGGTTCTATGTCCACCTGGTACTGTGCAGAGAGATGGATTGAGCCTCAAGAGTGACATACTTACGTTAGTGTTGCAACGTGGCTTGGACTGAGTCCAGCTTCTCAAGCAATCAGCTTAGATGCCAGGGAACAGTGATCAACTGCCAAAGATAGGTGGTTCTTGAGAAAAAGATCCCCAAACCAGACCACACTTCTAGAAAGTCAGGGGTTTGTTTTGCTGTATTTCTGTTGCTTCCAGAGGAAGAAAAGGATGTGGGGTGGCTGAACAACAGCTACTGCAGAGAGGTGCCAAAACAGTGCTCCTCTGTCATGGAAGATACATGTCCTGGCTTGCCCAGGCGTGATCCCATGGTCTCTTCCCTCTGCTGTGAGGGAGGAAGCAGAGCACAGGGAGAAGACAAGAGGCTTGGAGACACCCACTTTGAAGGTCCAAGACTTGCCCGGACTTGTTCTTCACAAATAAGGGAGAGTAAGCTCCTAACTTCACTTAGTATGGTCAGGTTTGGCAAAGTGCCATTCTGATTGGTGAATTTGTGTGGCCAAGGCAGCCATTACATTTGGGCAAAACAATAAATAGGCACTTCCACATGCATGCTTTCGATTTTACTTTCGCTGTGCCTGCTCTGCCCTCTTGCATTATGCTCTGCTTTTCCTGCAACGACTTTCAAGACACTGACAGACAGAATGCTCTTCAAGTTTTGGGTACTGTCCAATACTATTTTGTGGGTAAATATTCAAAGCCTCTCTCTAAGAAATTCTGTAACTAGATTCTATTGTAACAGAAAGGAGCCTCTCAAGTTCCCTGGTGGGCAAGCAATATAACTGAAAGTAAGAAACTCTTTCCAATTTTAAGGTTTGCATTTGCTAGTTATTTCTTAAAGTGTTCTAGTTTTGCTTGTGCCCTGTGTGTATAAGTATCCAAACCATGCATTTTGAACATTGCAAATAAGTTTTCTGGTGAGGTATAATGTTGATAAACAATTTTCATGGTTATTAACAATCTTCACCTGGCAATAAATATTACTATTGATTATTAATTTTGCATAATTCCATAATGTATTCGGTTAACACTCCAGGAGGAGTGTCCCTGAACTCGACACTTGACCTCAGGTGGTCTTGACTCCTCCTCAGGGGTGGGTCTGGATACCACCAGGTGATGGTTAGCCCACTCCCCCCTTCCTGTCCCATAAAAGCAGGGGGACTTCCTGTTCCTCTCTCTCTCTGGACCACACTGCATCTCTCTCTGCACCCCTGCATCTCTCCACACACCTGGTCACCACCATCACAAACTCGGGTTGTATTTATCCCTTTTGTATTTCTTATTCTTCCTTCCCTACACCTCTGTAACCTCCCTACCTCTGATACCCTTTTAAGTTATTGTTAAACTTTTTCTTTTTTAACTTCCAAATCGAGTGAGATTGATTTATTTGGGTGTGCTTAGCTTTCCTCTCCACTTCTAATTCCTTTCTTTGGGGAAGGAGGGGGGGAGAAGGAAGGGCACTCTACAAATTGTCGTTGGTTCTATCAAAATATATTAGAGTCTCTGGGAATTTAAATTCGAACCCGAGACACATAACATCCTCAACTCTTCCAAACAGCAACTACCATTGCCTTCCCTTTCTTATTTTCCATATTTCCACCTCTCTCCAAGAGGCTGGGCTCTTAATAAGCTGTCATTAAACAGCTTCCTGTTTCAGTTTCTGTCTTCTTGCTTCCCTTTTCTGATATGGTTTGAGTCCGCCCGGCTGGCAACAAAGCACCACACAACTGCAAGCTCACTCCTGCTCCTTCAGTGGAATTAGAAGGACAAAATATAACAAAAATACCTTGAGAGTTGAGGCAAAGAACAGGGAGGGCTCTCACTTAGCAGTTATGGTCATGGACAAAGAACAGATTCAAGTTGGGGAAACAGCAAAATTCAGTCTAAACCTCCAAGCCAACAACAATTTACCAAATTAATCATAGCAGAGCAATGAGAAATAAACCCAGATCTTGAAAGCACCTTTCCCCCTCTCCTCTCCCTGTGCTCACCTTTGCTCTCGGTTTCTCTGTCTCTTCTCCATGGAGCAGCACAGAAGGACAGAGCATGAAAGTTGCAGTTAGTCCATCCTATGTTGTTTCTGCAGGTTGGGAGAAATCCTCACAGTCTTCCCCTGTTCCAGTGTGGCATCCCTCCATGAACTTCTTAACTGCAAGTCCATCCCACTGGGCTGCAACTCCTGGCCACTCTGGCCACCTTGATTCAAAGCTCTAGGTGCTAGAGCCTCTCAGCACCTACCACTTTCCTACCACTGCACATGGGGACTGCCTAAGTAACTCCTCTAATATCTCATCCATTAATATACTTCTACTTATATTTTCTGTTCCATCCTGCCCATTTTGCAAAAGCAGACGCTTCCTACTTGCCTTCCTGTGGGACTTTGTGCTCCTCTGAGGTGAAGTGAGAACACAGCTCTGAGCAAGCAGTGGTAGAGTAAGATCCTTAGGTCTCTGCTCCATTAGGATTACTGCATGCTGCTTTGAGCCATACTGCTTGCAGAACCCAGATCAGTTCAGGTACTCACTGATGACATTGTGATTTGTGCTGGGAACATTATGGTTACATCTGTACTAGTAGATGGACTTGACCAGAGACCATTATCAGGCAGCAAGACCTAGAGCTTAAATCACAGAATGGCTTATCATGGAAGGAACCTCCACACCTTCCAGTAGACAAAGTTGCTGAAGGCCTCATCCAACCAGGCCTTGAACACCTCCAGACAGGAGGCAGCCACAACCTCTGTGGGTAGCCTATTCCAGAGTCTCACCACCCTTGTGAAGAACTTCTTCTTCAGCTCCAGTCTAACCCTGTTCTGCCTCAGCTTCAACCCATTCCCATTTGTCCTCTCTCTGGACACCCTTATGAGAAGGCCCTCTCTGGCCTTCCTGTAGCATCCCTTCTCTCTTGTTCCCAGAAACGGAACATCCAAGTGACTTATTTGAAATGACCCTTGGCTGTAACATTGTCTGGAAGGGAGACAGTCAGCTGAGGCAAAAAAAGAAAACTCCAGAATCTGTTAAGCATTTCAATTGTGTGGACAACCTTGTCTCAGTGATTGACCCTACAGAACAGCCAGGGAGCTCGGTTTATCCCTGTAGAGAATGAACTTAGTGACTCTGTGCTGCATGCACTGCAGCCTGGCTCTGAAGTTTGACTGATATTTGTAAAATATGCCAAATCCTCGCATACAAAGTGCTACACAAGTAATGAGTATTAATAAACCTGATTATATTAAACCAGGTCTGTTTTCAGTCATGTTTTAAAAGGCCACAGTTGTAGAAGCAAATGAGCTCTCATATGGAAGATCAAACATTTTCCTTTCCATTGTGAGCCATTCTTTGTAAGCTTTTCCAATAAAAACAGCAGAATATCTCATACTTATTGAAATGCAGTGAAATTCTTAAGGACTGAGCCTTCAGTTGCAAATGGCAGGCAAGAAGAATGAATTTCTCTCTAGCAGATGATTTCTGCCATGTATTTGTGATGGTTGGGTGCCAAAATAAAAGATGTGATGGTTTGGGTGTCCCCTGCCCCCCCCCACATTTAGAAATCACCCAGACTAGACTCAGTCGGCTCTGGAAATTTGAATGAAGCTTATATTTACAGCTGGCACAATGTACAAGCAGATAGTTACAGTATATACAGTTATAGACAGAAATAGACAAGGTAAAAAGGTAATACAGACACACAACTCCCCTCCCAGAAACCTGAGTCCCCAGGAGGGGCTCTCAACCACCCCTCACCTTCCCCCTACCCCTCTCAACCTTACCCCAGTCCTAAGGAATAATAGAGGTTTGGCCAAGAGGGTTAGAAAGCAAGGTGAAGCAGCCAAGCAAAGGAGGGTGAGGTTAGAAAGCAAGATGGAGTCCAGCCAGCAGCCTCAGCTTCTCCCCAGCAGGCAAAGCTCCCCAGCGAAGAGAAGAAGCAAGTGCCCTAATCTTTGTTTTGCCTTTCTTCTTTACACATCCCAGCAAGACTGTGAGGAAAGTAGACCTCACCATTGTTTTCATTTTCCAGCCTATCATCTAGTTCTTCTCACCAAAACATGCTAGCTAGGCTCAAACTAGCACAATATTTCAAGCTTAATGTTATCAATAAGGGACCAAAAAAGAGTCAGCTTAAAATTTACATTAAAACCAACGTAATTTGTGTTTTGTACAAGCACACATCAGGTGCAGTTTAGCTTCAGCCTAAAGCTAAACAAGCCAGGTTCTCTGCTCTGCTAAAGTCTTCTAAAAGTTGAAGCCTGCCACATCCTCAAGTCTAGTTCTTATAACTTAAGAAATATTTTCCACAAATTACACTCAGAGAGAAGAAAGGCATCAGAGCTTCAGGGAAAGGTGGCTCTGAGCCTCTGTAACAACCTCTTTAGCTTCCAATCCCTTTATTAAGGGCAGAAGCAGGTGTGTTCAGGGTGGGGGACTAGCACTGACAAGTCTTGTGCTCTGACACAGGGGTTTGCCTCTTTTGGTGCCGATCTCAGCTTGAAAGTGCTGCCGGCACAACTTTGACAGAGTGGGAAAAGAAGATACAATTTCTCTAACTAACACAGCTGAGATGTCTTCCTTATAATATTGCCTCCTCTTCTTTTTTGGGGGGCATAGAAATATGTGCTAGTTTGAGCCTAGCTAGAATGTTTTGGTGAAAAGAAATAGATAATAGTCTGAGAAAATGAAAACAATGGTGAGGTCTACTTCACTCAGTCTTGCTGAGATGTGTAGAAAGGAAAAGCAAAACATTAGATAAAGTCACTTCTGCTCTGCACTTTGCTGGGCACTTCGCTCTGGGCTGTGCTCTTGGCTCTTTGCCTGCTGAGGAGCTGAGGCTGCTGGCTGAACTGCATCTTGTTTTCTAACCTCACCCCCCATTTGCTCTGCTGATTCACCGTTGCTTCTTAATCCTCTTGGCCAAACCTCCATCATTCCTTGGGATTGGGGTAAGGTTGAGAGAGGTAGGGGGAAGGTGAGGGGGTGGTTGAGAGCCCCTCCTGGGGACTCAGGTCTCTGGGAGGGGAGTTGTGTTTCTGTATTACCTTTTTCACCTTATATATTTCTGTCTATAACTGTATATACTGTAACTATCTGCTTGTACACTGTGCCAGCTGTAAATATAAGCTTCATTCAAATTTCCAGAGCTGGCTGAGTCTAGTCTGGGTGATTTCTAAAGTGTGGGGGGGTGGGGAACACCCAAACCATCACAAAACACCTGCTACAAAAGGAATCTTTTGATTATATAAAGTAGCTCCATTCAAAGAATTTTCTAGCATGATTCACACAACAACCTCCTTTTAGCGTAGACTGAGCCTGGGGCTCCAGCTTCACAGGTAATATACAGAAGTTTAACTCCAGTACCAGAGTTGGAGCTCACAGTGGGTAAAGTGGGATTTCTATCTCATTTTCAGTTCATTCCAAAACTTACTCTCCAAACAACCAATATTTCATTGCTCTGTCTTCTTCTTTCTGTTGAGGCACAGGGAACAGCCTTGTGACCCTGCACTGAATACAAGTGTTTGCATGAGGCACTTGCTGAAGAGCTGCAGAGGAAACCAAAGCTGTTTGCCAAGGACACGGCAGCAGGGTTTGAGTTTCAGCTATGGCTCCCTCTTTGAGTACAAAAGCTCCGGCAAAGGCAGTGGAGGCCACAGTGGAGAGCTATAGGGGTTTGAGTATTAATTGGCTGAGGCAGGAATTATAAAAATAGAATTATTTTTATTTTCCCAAAAATCCTGCTCCTAAACTATGTACAGAACTAGTTAAGGTTTATTTACAGGCTCTATTTCAGTTGGGAAATCTTCAAAGCACACTTGTGGGCAAATTCAGAGGTTTGGGAAAGTCAGAAAATGGAAAAGGCTAAGCTGCAAACACAGTTTTACCCAGTTATAAATTAGGCTGAGCAGAGAATTAAAGGAACAGCAGGCTTTACTCATGGAGGTGAGGTAGGAAACTGGTGATGATCCCTTGCTGATTTCTCTGTGTCTCGGCTGCCTTCTGAAACTGCAAGCAATATCCAATTGTGTGGATCCAAGCGGCACAATTCCGAGGCGAGTGGAAAGATCCTGCAAAGTCAAAAGTGTCTCAAGTCATGGCTTCCACAAGGCAAAGATTCATGGAAGCGGCACTGCTCTGGCAGCACAGGGGGGAAGCCAAACTGCTGACTTCTTCCGCAGCTCAGGTAGTGAGCAGGAAGTTGGGCTGCACGGTGCAGTCCGAGAGAAGCCAGGTGCAGGTGCCTCTGGCAGCTCTCTCTCAGAGGGACCTAAGGATTTGCCGAGCTCGCAGGCTTGCACAGAATGGTGCAGAAGTAGGTGACCATCCAAAAGTGGGGACAGTCCAAAACAAGAGCTGTGTAAAGGCAGGAACTCCTTAAAGGCTGGAACTTCATGCTTTTTCCTTGCTCCATTTACGCTTTTCCTAGACTAAGTGTCCACTTGCCACTTATACGGAGCAAGAAGAATCCAGCCAGCCACTTCTAAGTGGGCTTCCCTATGAGTCAGTACACATGTGGAAAAGGTGCCTTTGATTTTCCCCCTTTCAAGCCTGAACAGTGGGGAGAAAACAGTTTTTTGCACCTTCTTATTCCCCCATTAAAATCTCGGGGGATGGACTGATGGGGGAAAGGGGGAGCAGGAAAGAAGGAATTTGGAGTGCCCCACAACAAGAGCCCTGTGTCATGACACAGAAACAAACCCTCAAAGGACTGCCTGTGTGCCTGGGACAAGCACACAGCTGGCTGAAGGCCCTAACTTGCTGCTTCTCTTTCCACTTTGTGTATGTGTTTGAAGCAGTTCCCACAGTGGCGCCATGGCCTGCTGGCTTTGTTTCTTCTTCCCTGTGAAACTGTAGGCTGCTGAACTTGACTACAGGGCTTTTTACCTTACCCCCATACCATCCCAAACACATCTTTTTAATGTCTTTCTTCCTTCCCAGCCCATTTTCTTTCCCCCTTTCCCCACTGAAACCACTTTCTGTGAACCAAAGAAAGAAGCCAGTGGTTGTTTTGGGCAATTTATTATTGTTGGCTTTTTTTTTTGGTTTTTTTTTTGTTTGGTTTTTTTTTGTTGTTGTTGTTGTTTGGTTGGTTTTTTTTTCTCTCAAAACCATTTAGGAATAACTCCATTAATTTTTTGTCGCAGCCATTCAGAGAAAACTGAGTGAAGTCAGTTGCACCATTTCTGCAGGTGCTGTCCGTGGCATGTACATGCATGTAAGGACCACAGCTTGTTTCTCTGAGCAACTTCAAAACTAAGATGAGCTCAGCCTCCTTTGCAGAAGACATTTCTAAGGTACATCATGGGACACAAGCCATGTGTCATCCAGATGGTGGTGCTGAATGGCTTGAAGTCCAGATGGAGAGCAGTGACAAGTGGTGTCCCTCAGGGGTCTGTACAGGGACCTGTGCTGTGTAATATTTTTATCAATGATACAGTGGATTCGTGGCACCATCTGCTGATGTGCAGATGACACCAAGCTGAGTGGTACTGTGAGTACACCAGAGGGACAGGATGGCATCCAGAAGGACCTGGACAGGCTGGAGAGGTTCAACAAGAGAAAGTGCAGGGTTCTGCATCTGGGCCAGAACAACCCTGACTATCAATACAGTCTGGGGCAGAAAGTGATAGAAAGCAGCCCTGAAGAAAAGGACATAGGGGTGCTGATGAATGAGAAGCTGGACAGGAGCGAGCAGTGTCAGACTGCAGCACAGAAGTCCAGTGGCAGCCTGGGCTGCATCCAAAGATGCGTGGCCATCAGATTGGCTGAGATGATTCTGCCACTTTGCTCTGATTTGGTGAGACCTAAGCTGGAATACCATGTTCAGGTCTGGAGCCCTCAATACAGCAAGGACATGGATGTGTGTCCTGCTGGGGCAAAAAAGCCCAGACACATTTCACCATGAAACCCCTGCTCTCCACCCCAGCTCTGTCCTCTAGAGTCTGGAGGAGAAGGAGAAGACAGACAAAGAGTCTCTTGACAAAAACACACCTAGACTCTCCCAGACTTGTGTGGATGCTGGTGCCCTGTTTCGATTGGCTAGGTTTCAGATGTCTCTCCTGCCAGTGGTCTGTTTTCTCTCGAGGGGAGATTAAGTCGATCTGCTCTCACTGGCAGGAGAGAAATCTGAAACCTAGCCAATTGAAACAGGGCACCAGCATCCACACAAGTCTGGGAGAGTCTAGGTGTGTTTTTGTCACGAGACTCTTTGTCTGTCTTCTCCCTCTCCTCCAGACTCTAGAGGACAGAGCCTCACTCACCAGCTTGGGGGCTCTGCTTCTCTGCCTGCACATTGGTTCTGTGTTGCTGACTGTCTGCCTGAGGACACAGGCTCCCACGTTTTACTGCAAGTTTTAGCAGCATACTTGGCTTCTGCTACCCTCTTTGCCTTGTGGTTGCACTGAGAACACAATTTGGGATTATAGTTTCTTCAATTATTATCTTGACACAGCGTCTTGGACTGATCAGATATTGCTTTGTGAGTAAATTTGGGTATTCATATATTGGAGTCTCAGATTTTCCAGCCAATAGCCCTGTCCGAGGGCAAAGGGAATCCATCTTAAGGCTGGCAGCAGCAATTGCTGCTCCTCACCCTCCAATCATACAT
Source organism: Tricholaema leucomelas (assembly GCA_013400475.1). Taxonomy (NCBI): domain Eukaryota; kingdom Metazoa; phylum Chordata; class Aves; order Piciformes; family Lybiidae; genus Tricholaema lacrymosa; species Tricholaema leucomelas. The sequence goes on from WAAF01021093.1 coordinate 141,172, forward strand.
AGGAGATATATGTATATATATATATGTTTCTCCCTTCCCTAAATTGCTTTTGGAAAATCCCTGTTGTGCATTTTGTATAGATGCCTGGGTATTCAAACCTGCAATAAGTTGCAAATAGTTCGTTGTTCTGGGGGTTTTTTTGTGTTTGTTTGTTTGTTTGGTGTGGAAGTTTGTGTTAATGAAGTTCCTGTTTCTGCCTATTAAATTTGAATATTTATAACAACCTGATGGAGCAGGTCCAGAGGAGTGCCACAAAAGTGATCAGGGGTTTGGAGCAGCTCTGCTACAAGGACAGGCTGAGGGAGCTGGAGGTGTTCAGCCTGGACAAGAGAAGGCTCTGGGGGGATCTAATAGCAGCCTTATGGTTCTTGAACGGGCTACAAGAAGGCTGCAGAGAGACTATTTGCAAAGGCCTGCAGGAACAGGATGAGGGCAATGGCTTCAAACTAGAGCAGAGCAGATTGAGATTGGATGTGAGGAACAAGGTCTGCACCATGAGGGTGGCAGAACACTGGAACAAGTTGCCCAGGGAGGTGGTTGTGGCCCCATCCCTGGGGATATTCACGGTGAAGCTGGACAGGACTCTGGGCAACCTGCTCTATTGGAGGATGTTCCTGCTGACTGCAGAGGAGTTGGACTGGATGTGGTTTGGGCGTCCCTTCTAACCCAGACCATTCTATGATTCTGTCACCCCTTTTTGGTGACTGTTATGTCCTTTTAGCTGAGAAGGAACTATTTCTCATACCCACGGGGCCATACTTACATAGCTGGTATCAGACAAGTGGCAGTTCAGCAGTGAGCTACCACAGGGCTTTCTAGAACCTGTTTAAGCTGCACTTTGAGTTATAAGGCCAGGGTTTGAGTCCCTTCAATCACCCAAGAAGTGTGTGAGCGGCCAAGCAAACACAGCCAGTGTGGCTTATTGCTGCTGGACGATGTTTCAGTCACTGAAAGAGAATTACCTGATGCCCTCTGCTCATTCAGAGGCCTTTATGCACTTCTCTGCACCTGTGTAACACAGCAGTAATTTTGGAATACTACCCCTCATCAATGTGAAGCAGCACCCGATGTATCAGATCAATTCAGGCAGAGAAAAACTATAAATCCAGCCACAGAAGAACAAAAGTATAATGAAGGAGCAAGTACCTTTTTCAGGAGAAACATGAGCTTACGGAAATTGTCATAGCGCTTTAGGCGCGGCAGTGGCAGTGGAAGGACAGGAAAGGCTGCTGTACGTCTGAAGTGTGCTTCTGTGGGATCCTGGTTCTCCCATGGTGTCAGGACTTGAAATGGAATTGGAACAAGTCTGTAATCACACACAGAGAAATCAAACTCATAGAATTGTTCTGGTAGGAAAAGACCTCTAAGATCACACCTCCACAGCCACTAGACCATGTCCCCAAGTGCCATGTCCATGCTTGTCTTGAATACCTCCGGGGATGGTGACTTCACCACCATCCTGGGCAACCTGTTCCAGTCTCTGATCATCCCTCAGAAAGGAATTATTTCCTAGTATTCAACCTAAATCTCCAATTGTACAGTTTGAGGCCGTTTCATCTTGTCCTATCACTTGGGAGAAGACATCAACACCCCGCAGGCTCCAGCCTCCTTTCAAGGAGCTGTAGAGAGCAATGATGTCTGTCTTAGCCTCCTCTTCTCCAGAGTAAACAACTCCAGTTCCTTCAACTGCTCCTCACCAGCCCTGTTCTCCAGACACTTCACCAGCTTCATTACCATTCTTTGAACATGCTCTAGCACCTCAATGTCCTTCTTGTATTGAGGACCCCAAAACTGCACCCAGTATTTGCAGTACAACCTCACCAGTGCAGAGCACAGAAGCATAATCTTAACTCATTACTAGGTAGGAGGGTCCTACCTCAGCTGAGGTTTGGTAATTTACTCAGGACTCTGAGCCTTTAGGCAGCCAGCATATTCTGGGTATGAACTACAGTCCCAGAATGGAAAGATTCCATCAAAGGTCTTGATTTTTTCTTACAAAAAATGTTCAAAATCCAACCTGCCAAGATGAAGATTGGTGGCCCTTTGGCCACCACAATGACTAATCAGGTTGGCAGTTAGCCAACCATACCATAATAGGCAAAAGCCACAGGCCCAGACCTCCCACATATGGGGATAGCATGGGCCTTGCATGTGGTAAGCATGAGCTGGGCACATGGGCTTATGCAACCACGTTACACAACCAGGGGCCCTGGGCAGGCCAGACTTTATGGCACCAGGTTTGTTGTGCCCCTTTGTGTTCGTTTATGTGTTTACCGCTGGTTTGGGCAGAAAAACATGTCCAGGCAAGGCAAGGCATGTGTAGGCCTATTTTTTGGGCCTATGGGCCCTCCACGACGATGGTTTAGGGTGAGCCTTGTAGAGTACGGATATTGGTTGGACTTGGTGATCATGAGGGTCTTTTCTAACCAAAGTGTTTCTGTGATTCTGTGATTCTGTGAATACAGAGCCTTGCCTCAGCTGGGCAACAGGCGACATCCGATCTAAAATCCTTCTCTTGGTGAGGAGATATTTCACCAATCACTCCTTGTCAACGAGTTAAAAACACAAACACACGTTTCAAAGACTATCTTCAACCTAAGGTAGTGATGGTGAACAGAGAGACATTAAAGACATGAAAATTAACAAGGAGAGAATAGAAATGACAGAGTAAGGATTTCACACCTGTGTGGGTACCCCATCATTTTGCAAGCTAAAAACTGCAAAATCTTAAAGCAATACGCGTGCAGCGATGAGTCAGAGCAGTCTGCAAGCGGCCTGTGAAGCTCTCACCCTGCAGACACTAACTTGCAATTCCACTCACAAATGGAGAGGATGCACGCACACATGGGTGGAGCCTTACAACTGCTGCTGAGAGAGCAGAAGGTGTGGACCCTCAGTGGCACCTTACTGCAGCAAGGCCTTGGACTGGAACCCTTGTGTCACTCACTATCCATGCATGCCAGAAAGCAGCAGCTGAGACTGAGGGGAGACCTCATTGCACTCTACAGCTCCCAGAGAGGAGGTTGGAGGATGGTCTCTTCTCCCAAGAAAGCTGATAGGACAAGAGGAAATAGCTTCAAGCTGCCCCAGGGGAAGTTTAGCTTGGAGATTAGGAAAAATTTCTTTGTGGCAAGAGTGGCCAGGGATCACAACAGGCAGGTGGTGGAGTCCCCATCCCTGAAGGTGTTCAAGAAACCTATAGGTATGCACTCGAGAACATGGTTCAATGGCCATGGTGGTGTTGGGTGATGGTTGGATTGGATGATCTTAGAGGGCTTTTCCAATGGAAACCATTACTGGTTCTACAGTGTAACTCAGGGCCTATAGCCTTCATGGTTTGCAAGACTGGACTGGAAGCCTGCCTTGCACAAGCACACAGATGTGTGACTTGAATCACACGTGTTGTGTGCAACCTCAGTGTCAGGTCCAGGTGACAGGCAGCCACTAATCTTAATTTCCCAGGACTCTGTAGGCAGTTCTTCGACAGGACCATCCACTTTGGTGTGCTTTGTTATCTTTTTGGCTCCTACTGTGGTGAAAAGTGGGAAGTCAGTAACTGTGTCTGCCTACTGACACTCCAGGTAGCATCAGAAACTAGTGGGCATGTGTCTGGTTTTATGGTGTCCTGAGCCATCCTCTGAAAAAAATCACAGACTCACAGCATAATTTGGGTCAGAAGGGACCTTAAAAGTCACCCAGTTCCAGCCCCTCTGCCATGGGCAGGGACACATTCCTCTAGACTAGGTTGCTCAAGGCCTTGTTCAGCCTGGGCTGAACACCTCCTGGGAGGGTGTTAGAAATGCAGCAGTGCTAATTTTTTTTTTTTGTAATTTTCTGCACAGCTTTTGTTTTTAAATATTTGCTACTGAAAGCCACACAAAAAGTTATTGAAGTGATGAAGGTCAAGCCTTCAGAGCAAACAGTCCTGCGACTATCAGGATTTGCTCTCTGTGTAGATTGAGCACACAAACCACAAGGAACAAATGCATGGCTCAAGTGAGATTTCCTTCCAGAACTCGTCAAAGAGCTGTCACTGAAAACAGCGACAATCACTTGGTGGTGATGCAAAATACATGACTCATGTGTGGGCAGACAGAGAAGCATGTAATTAAAAGAACCCCACCAAACCCAAATCATCATATTTGCCTTATTTTCTTTGGCTGCACATGGTGTTTACACTGCACATGTGGTGACTGCTCTTTCCTGTGCTCAGCTTGCTGGAATGATGTTTGTTTGAACAGTGTCATTTGGAGGCTAAGAAGCTGCATTCAGCCTTAAACACTGTGTGTGGAATTGCAGCAAGATCATCTCAGCTACATCTCTGTTTTTCAAGGAGCTGGAATCCTTTTCTCTGGTGTCCGAGTTCCCTGGACTGGTCTGTGGCAGATCCGTCTCTGGTGGGACAGTGAGGTGGGTGAGAACTGGCTGGATGAGCAAGCTGAGAGAGTTGTGACCAAAGGCACAGGGTTCAGTTGGAGGTCTGTGGCTGGTGGTGATCTTCAGGGGTCAGTGCAGGATCCAGCCTTGTTATGCATCTTCATCAGTGACCCAGACAAAAGGACAGTGTGGACTCTCAGCCAGTTTGCTAATGGCACCAAACTGGGAGGAGTGGCTGACACCCTGTCAGGCTATGCTACCATCCAGCCAGACCTAGACAGGCTGCAGAGCTGGGCATAGGGGACCTCATGAAGTTCAAGAATGGTGAGTGTAGTGTCCTGCCCCTGGGGAGGAACAACCACCTGCACCAATACAGGTGAGGTGGCACCTGATGGAAAGCAGCTCTGTAGAGAAGGAGCTGGGAGTGCTGGGGCACAAGTTTCCCTATGAACCAGCAAGGTGCCCTTGTGGCAAAAAAGTGCTAAATGTATTCTAGGAGGAGTTAAGAGGAGTGGAGTCAGCAGGTTGAGGGAAGTTCTCCTCCTGCTCTACTCTGCCCTCCTGGGGCCACATCTGCAGTATTGTGTCCAGTTCCAGCCTTCCCAGTTCAAGAGAGGCAGGGAGCCACTGAAGAGACTCCAACAAAGGTCCGCAAAGATGCTAAGGGGACTGGAGCATGTCACTTATGAGGAGAAGCTGAGATACCTGAAGCTCTTTAAGCCTGGAAAAAAGAAACCTGAGAGGGGATGTACTCAATGCTGATGAATATCTAAAGGACAGAGATCATGAGGATGGGGCCAAGCTCTTTTCAGTGGGTCTCAAGTTGTGCCGGGGGAAGTATAGGCTGGATGTTAGGAGGAAGTTCTTCACAGAGAGAGTGATTGGCATTGGAATGGGCTGCCCAGGGAGGTAGCGAAGTCGCCATCCCTGGAGGTGTTCAAGAAAAGACTGGATGAGGCACTTAGTGCCATGGTCTGGTTGACTGGATAGGACTGGGTGATAGGCTGGACTGGATGATCTTGGAGGTCTCTTCCAACCTGGTTGATTCTGATTCTAAGGGGCAGTAGGCACAATCTTGAACACAGGAGGTTTCACTTGAGCTTAAGGAGAAACCTCTTTATTATGAGGGTGATAGAGCCCTGGACCAAACTACCTAGAAAGGTTCTAGAGTCCCCTTCTTTGGAGACTTTCAAAACCCACCTGAACATGAGCTTGGAGAGCCTGATCTAGAAAAGTCCATGTCAGCAGGGACGGTTGGACTCAATGATCCCCAGAGGTCCCCTCCAGACCTCATCCTTCTGTGATTCTGTGATAGCAGTCAGTACTAGCCAATGCTTTAATCTACTTCCTCAGACAGCTCTGAGTTCATCTGTTAATGCAATAATATTATCTGCCACATTTCTAGGAATCTGAGGGAAGTGCCATGGGATGAAAGAGTGGTTTGGGTAGAGAGAATACATGTATTTTCTGTAGCTATGTTCACTTTCATTTCATTGATACTCAACAGTTACTTGCATTGTGATATCCAACCCAGAATATCCAATTGTTAACCCAAAATAGTCTCGTGCAGGGTCAGGACAAGGTTTATGGGAGCAGTCCTTCTAGTCAAAACCCTTCTGGCCTTTGTTTCAGGGGGGCAGTTTATGTATTGCTCGTACTCAAGGGAGGAACTGTGGACATTCTAAAAAAAATGTAGGGTAGGAAGAGTATCCTTATACCTCTGGCATCTGTCAAGTGAATAAAACTGTTAACACAGCTATGTGCCCATTTACTTTGAAGGGGGTACTTCTGGAGACCAGAAATTCACTCTGAAACAGAATTTTGAAAGTGTTATTGCAGCTTGCAGTGCCCTTGATGTTGTTTATTGTTGCCAAGGCCTTCCAGTCTCCACTCTCCAATAAATTCAAACTTATAAAGCTTCATACAGCTCCCAGGTCTCAAACCCAAGTGTTTCTGTTTGTAAATACAATCATAAAATCATAGAATAGTTTGGGTTGGAAGATACTGTATTGGTTCTAGTTAAGCTTCCCAGAGACTCAAAGCCTAACAGAATAATAACATAAAGTATAATAACATAAAGAAGCCTTCCCTTCTCCCCACTTTGGAAAGAAAAGAATTAGATGTAGAGGGTGAAATGAGGTAAAACACCCAAAGAAGAGTCTTGCTTCGATTTGGAAGTCAAAAGAAAAAAACTTTAACAATAAATAAAAGGTATTCAAGGTTAGGGAAGTTACAAAAAGGTATAGGGAAAGGAAACAAGATACAGAATAAATATGCAACCAGATTGATGGCCATGGATGGAGGTAGATTCAGGAGGTGGTTGCCCACCATGCGGTAGGGTGGCCATATCACAAAGCAGGAGCAGTAGGAACCAGGGGCAGCAGGCTCTTGCTTATGTGCCTGAGCGGAGTGATGCAGCAGGGGGAGGGCTGCAGAAAACGGGCGACAACCAAACAGAACCTGGCATGTGGCTGTGATGAGAGGAGGCAGTGGTGGTGTGGCATCTTCTCACTGAGATGGGGGTGTCCTGGAGGTCCCGTGTACCCCAGAAATTTCCTCTCCCTCTGTGGTTTAAATGGCAGAGGAAAAAGGCACGAAAAGACCTGTTCTCCCGCCCCTCCCCACCCTGCAGGCGTGAAGGGGGGGAGCAGGGGGCCCCTTCCGGCATGAGGGGTGCCCTGTGCCAGGCCCGCACTGGACTCGGCTAGGAATTGGCTGTGTGCTTCGCCCCTAGGAAGTGGTAACTCAGTTCTTTGTCTAGGAAGGGTATAAATAGTGGGGGGACTTCCTGCCTTGGGGTTCCCACCTTGGGGGGTTCCCACGTTGGGGTGCTCTTGCCATGGAGTTCGTTCCCGCTTTGGAGTGTTTCCACCTTGGTGTGCCTGCCATGGACTTCGTTCCTCGCCTTGGAGTTCTTCTCCCCCCACCTGGATAGCTTCTACACACAAAACCTCTTCTCGCTCCAAAGACACCCAAGGACTTCACCTTAAGCGTCCCATTGTGCAGCTTTATCACTCTTTAATGACCCTGGAGGTTTCTGAAAAGACCCGCGGGACAGACCTTTGAATCGTCCTTCTTTCAAGCCAGAGCACTCTGTTGTGAGTAGCTTTGGGCTCGGCCTTATTTTTGATAGTGGGGGAACACTATATTTAATAGCTCAAGCCTTTTCCAACTCCTGACTTCAAATTAGTCAAGTCTATCTGGCATCCGTATAGATATTCTCAAACAACTAAGAACGAACCTGCTAATTAAATCTAAATTATCTTCTGTATATAGTTTCTGGGGGTGGGTTTTCAGGAAAATAAAATAACTCTATTTTTATAAATTCCTGACTCGGCCTAATTAATTCCTGCCTCCATAACAGGGGGAAGTAAAAAAAAACGACCTCACAAACGGCGAGGAGGACAGGGCAGTTACTGAAAGTCAGGGTTTCTACTCGGGCAAAGGCTAGTAGAAAAACAGTGAGCAGTCAAACAGATGCCACACTGTGATGGTTTGGGTGTTACCTGCCCCCCCACACTTTAGAAATCACCCAAACTAGACTCAGATGGCTCTGGAAATTGAATGAAGCTTTTATATTTACAGCTTAGCACAACATACAAGCAGATGTTTACAACGTATATACAGTTATATACAGAAAAATACAAGTTGAAAGGTAATAGAGAAACACAACAGCCCTCCCAGAAACCTGAGTCCCCAGGAGGGGCTCTCAACTGCCCTCCCACCTTCTCCCACCCCTCTCTACCTTACCCCAGATGTTGCCTTGTGCCCAAGGAAGATTGGAGGTTCAGCCAGGAGGGTCAGGAAGCAGGTGTATTAATTAGGTTAGGTTAGAGAGAGAAATGCAGCTCACAGCCTGGACAGAGAGAGACTACCTTATCTGTTTGGATTCTTGCTCTTATACCTCTCAGGAAGTCTATGAGTGAAGTAGACATCACCGTTGTTTCCCTCTCACAGCCTGTAATCTAATTCTTCTCACCTAAACATTCTAGCTAGCTTCAAACTAGCACACACACATACACAAGCATGCAGATGTTCAGGCAACCGGTTGCAGAGTGCTGGAACCTGATATGGAGGATGGCAGGAACAACAGCTGTGTTAGGTGTGAGCTAAAAGAAGAGGTGAAAAGACTACTAACTACAAGAGACTGCAAAGGGAAATTGACTATTTCCATAATCTAACACCCTTCCCCACCCAAAAAAAAAATGAACTAGGGTTAACTCTTAGTGGAGCAGAAAGCCCAATACGCTCCCACCAGCAAATCTCTCAGCCTCCATATAGTAACCTCCATGAGCAGGGTCAATGGGAAAGGGCATCTTGGAACAATTGCAAATGGTGCAAGCACGTTACTATAAGCAGCATACTGTGCACTTGCAGAATAGGTATGAGGCTCTACAGGAGTAGCAGGTTGTCAGCAAACCCAGAAACCGCACCAAAGACAGGTTGCCTCACACCAGCCATCAAAACCAATCCTAAAAAGAAACTTCAAAGGGTCATTGTTGTAGGAGACTCCCTACTGAAGGGAGCAAAAGGCCCAATATGAAGACCCAACCCACTTCATAGAGAGGTCTGCTGCCTCTCTGGTGCCCAGGTAAGAGGCATTGTAGGTAAAATTCCCAATCTCATGAGTCCTTCAGATTACTACCCACTTCTGGTCTTTCAAGTGGGTAGCAACAATAAAACAATGAGAGGCTCACAATCAATTAAGAGAGACTTCAGGACCTTAGGGCAGCTGCTAAAGGGATCAGGAGCACAAGTTGTTTTCTCCTCTATCCATCTAACATCAGCAATGGATGAGGGAACGTGTAGAAAGAGCCAACAGCTCAATTCATGGCTCCCAGGGCTGGTGTCATCAACAGGGATTTGTATTCTACAACCACCGCTCGGTTTACAAGGCACCAGAGTTACAAATAACTAATGGGATGTACTTGTCCCAGAGGGGGAAAAGGATCCTGGGACAGGAATTGACAGGGCTCATTGATAGGGCTTTAAACTAGATTCGAAGGGCGAAGGGGTTAATAGTCACCTGCTGGCTAGTGACAAACAGTGGGGCAGCTCACTGGAGGCAAAGGGATGGAGAGCAAATGAGGGCCCTCAACTTGCTGCCCTGAAGCAAGCCAGTGACAACACAGCAGGACAGTCTGAGGAAATCAATGGGACTTGGCACAAGAGGACGACAGGGCCAGCCCGGCTGAAGTGCCTCTATGCAAATGCACAGAGCTTGGGCAACAAACAGGATTAATTAAGGGCCACTGTGCTGCTACGACGCCATGACATAGTGGCTATTACTGAAATTTGGTGGGATGATTCCCTTGAATGGAATGTAGGGATAGATGGGTACAAGCTCTTTAGGCAGGATAGGCAGGGAAGGAGAGGAGGAGGTGTTGCCCTCTATATCAGTGACCAGCTAGAATCATTGGAGCTCCACCTGGGGAAGTATGATGAGCTGGTTGAGAGTGTATGGGTTAAAATTGAAGGGAAGACAGGGGAGGGTGATGTTACAGTAGGGGCCTGCTGCAGGCCACTTGACCAGCAGGACCAAACAGATGAGGCCCTTCACAGGCAAATAGAAGCGGCTTCCAGGTCACAAGCCCCGGTCCTCATAGAGGATTTCAACCACTCTGACATCTGCTGGGACAACACAGCAAGGCATCAGCAATTCAGGATGTTCCTGGATTGCATAGGTGACAACTTCCTCCTCCAAATGGTAGAGGAACCAACAAGAAAAGGTGCTATGCTGGACCTTGTTCTCACCAACAGGGAAGGGCTGGTGACTGATGTGAGGCTCAGGGACAGCCTTGGTTGCAGTGACCACGACACAGTTGAATTTAACATCCTCAGGGCAACTGAGAGGAGGCATTCTAAGCTTGCGACCCTAGATTTTAGGCATGCAGACATTGATCATGGGACGAAGCTCTAGAGGGAAGAAGGGCCCAGTACAGCAGGTGAGTATTCAAGGATCATCTCCTCTGTGCCCAGGAGCAATACATACCAACAAAGAGGAAAGCAGGGAATAATGTTAGGAGGCATGCCGGGCGGAGCAAGGAGTTCCTGGACATGCTGTCACACAAAAAGAATCTCTACAAGGAGTGGAAGAAAGGACAGCTGGAATGGGGAGTATGTAAGGAAGCTGCCCAAGCAGATAGGGATCTAGTTAGAGAAGCCAAGACAGAGTTTGAATTGAATCTACTCAAGGAACTTCAAGGGAACACCAAAAATATCTGCAGGTATATTAATGGTAAAAAGAAGCCTAGGGGAGGTTGGGCACCCTCAGAAAGGAAACAGGTGAAATGGTCACAAGTGGCATGGAAAAGGCTGAGGTTCTCAACAAATTCTTTACCTCAGGCTTCACTGCAAAGGCCTCCAGCCACACTCCCGGAGACATGGAAGATAATGGCAGGGGCTGGAAGAGCTGCCCATCATAAGTGAAGATCAGGTTCATGATCACCTGAAGAACCTGAAAGTGTTCAAGACCATGGGACCCAATGGGATACACCCACGGGTGCTGAGGGAACTGGCAGATGAGATTGCTAAACCCCTCTCTATTCTATTCCCAAAGTCATGTCAGTCTGGTGCAGTCCTCACTGACTGGAAAAAGGGAAACATAACCCCCATTTTGAAGAAGGGTAGGAAGGATGAGCCAGGGAACTCCAGTCTCAACTCTGTACCTAGTATGATAGTGGAGCAGATATTCCTGGAGGCACTGCTGAAACAGCAGAATAGTGACGGGGTGATTGGCTACAATCAGCATGGCTGCACCAAGGGCAAATCCTGCCTGACAAAGCTGGTGGCCTTCTATGAACAAGTCACAACATGAATAGATGAGGAGTGAGCAACTGATGGCGTTTACCTGGACCTATGCAAGGCCTTTGTCACGGTCGCACACCACATCCTGGTCTGCAAGCTAGTGACACATGAGTTTGATGGGTGGAGCACTGATGGTTAAAGAACTGGCTTGCTGGCTGCAACCAGAGAGTGGCTGTCAATGGGTCCATGTCCCTCTCTGTCAGGTCCATATTCTTGTATTGAGGGCACCAGACTTGGATGCAGTACTCCAAGTGAGGTCTTACTGCGCTGTGATTGAGAAAAACATGGGACCATCACCAACACGAATGCAAACAAGGCAACATTAAACTCCTTGCATGGCGACATTCAAGCTTGGGCTTGATAAGAAACTTTATCTAGTGTGGGATGTCCCTGCTCTACTGCAGGACATCTAGATGACCTTTAAAGTTCTCTTCCAACCCAATGTGTTCCATGATTCTATGGTTCTATCTAGTTTTTCTCATGGATAGTCTGTTTTACTAACTTCTTAGGACACCATAATTTAGCTGAAGGTCAAAATCTAACATTTTAGTTACACAGTTCAGTCCTTCCAGGCATCTCTCTGGGCTGTCACAATGCCATAATCAGTGGGATAGTTCTCATTTATCATTATCTTTCCATCACAATTTTCTATGCTTATGAAGAGGACAATAATATCCTCACTGCAGTGCTGTAAAGCTTCCTTCATTAATGCATGTAGGACACCTTGAAATCAATGAATAATAGATTTGAGACTTTAATGAGGAGCAATAATCATGATTTCTTTAAAAATCCTTGATCCCATACTAAAGAGAATTCTCTGCCAATGTCAACAATTTAGAGACTCTGCACTTTTGCTTGAAGAAGTTGATCTGCTGTTTGTTGGTTTCATCAGCTGAATTTTTAAGTTTCGTCGTATTTCCATGCCAAGTGGTCTTTAACATGCAATAATAGCTGGATAAAACTCTCCAAAAAAAAACAGGAGCAAAACTTGGAGGGAGGATAACTACTTTCATATTATAAATTATATGTAAAATGGATAGTTTTCATGATGATACATAATGCACTGCTCTAACTGTCTACATTGTATTGCACAACGCATTATCTGTGTGGAACTGCACCAGCTGTACCTGCTGTGTCTTTATGGAGTCCTATTCAGCACTCTTTATTCACTACCTCCTTTGGCAAAGCCCCCTCTGAAGTCAGTGTGTGATATGCTGCAGCAAGAAGTGCTGAATAGGACCCTTGAATGGTAGCTCCTTGGAAGAGGAAACTGCCACTTTGCTGACACTTCTCTTACTGTATAATGCAATTTGGACTGAAGATGTTATGAAAATACTACTGTTAATAGCTTGAGCAATTGCACCAGGCAAAGCACAACAGCTCTCACAATATGATGGCCTTTTCCCAGCGTATAGGGGGCAAAGAAGGTTGTGGGGCACCAGCATCACTGTTTTAGATCTGGTGAGAAGGAACATTGTCAATTCTGCATACACATCTGAAAATATCATGACAAATATTAAAAGTGTCAGAAATCAGTATTTTTCAGAGAAATATTTTAAACTCACAAGATTTATTAACAACTGGCACTTTTTCAGCCTCTGGGCTGAACTATGCCTTAGACCTCTGTCTTGGACTAGTGGATGAAACACAGCTCCTTCTCTTTTAAGGTTAATCTAAGTGCTGTATTCATCCGTGCTTGTTTTTTTTGTTGTTGTTGGTTTTTTTTTTTTGTTTATTTGGTTTTTTTGTGGTTTTTTTTTTTGTTTGTTTGTTTTGTTTTGTTTTGTTTTTCCTTTGGCTTTTCCAAAATGCGAAGCTCCGCAGACCCTTTGTTTGAACACTTGAGTTTTGTTGGGCTTTCACAATTTTCAGTTGTTAGCTGTGATAAACTGCCCATGCCAACAAAAGCCAGCCAATTTCATGTACTAAAAAAGAACACTTAACACAATTTGACTAAACGCCTTTACAGCTTTGGTTTTAATTAGATGTTTTGCCTCTTCAGCTTACTGGAAAGAGCTGGATAGCTTTTAACCATGTCAGTCTATATAACAGCAGGTGTCAGCTTTAACTGCCTCAGAAAATTTTAAATGTATTCAATTAAACAGAATCCCTTGGAGTAGAAGACTTTTCATGTTCATTTGTCTTATGCAAGGTTTGCAACATATTTTCTTTCTGCGTACCGGGTCCTTGTTGATTCTGTGACCCAATTATGCCTATGGAGTACGCTCAGTGCTCTCATTTCAGTGTAAGCCATCAGAGAAATGGCCCTTGCTACAGGTGTCATCTGGGAAGGTAAGGTGCTCACTCTCTTTTCAGCAAGCCAAAGCAATCTGAAAATTGATAGCACTGAGATCTGAAATGAAGGGCTTCTTCAATTCTCTTCCCATACACAAACCTAGTGTAGCTAGAGACTTTTCCCAGCCCAGGAGTGTGAAACCCACAGAACTGAGATGATGTTGTGGGACAGGGATGGCACATAAGCTGTTCAGAGGCAGGCACACAGGCAAGTAAGTGTGCTTCCCCTTCAGCTGCCAGTAGGCAGCTAGGTTTTTCAGTTCATGTGAATTCTGTGTTGTCCTGCTGCCTGCATTACTGCATTAAAACTGCTCACCTTTATCATGCCACATCTCATATTATGAAGCTAAAACATCATGAAAGTCACCTAGAAAAGATGAGATCCTTTGGGAAAAAAAGTGTTAATGGTGTCATGACATCAAGAGTGATACCATATTTCTACCTCTTCTTACTCTGACCTGGTTCTAGGAAGAGCTTCTGGTGAATCAATGTCTAAATGGAACAAACAGGAAAGGTGTTGTCACAATAGGACCAGCCAAGTATTAGGGAGTAGCAAAGTATGAGTAAATCAAGTTACTGCCATATGTGAAGCCACCATGTTACTCTGTGTGCCACATGCATTCCTTGAGCTGGAAAATACACCCTGAAACCTTACAGACAAATTAATGCTGACATGTTCAAGCTCTAGCACATTTTGTTAATATGGTATTTTAAAAGACATTCTAAACTAAGAATGAAATACATTCTGAACAAACTGCTACTCCAGGCAGCAAAATCAACACCCAGTCCTGACTGAAAAAAGAGGTCTCATATGCAATGGGCAGATCACAGAATGGTCTGGCTTGAAAAGGACCTGAAAAGCTCATCCAGTCCAACTCACCTACAGTCAGCAGGGATGTCTTCAACTAGATCAGGTTGCCCAGAGCCCTGACCAACCTCACCTTGAATATCTCCAGGGATGGGGCCACAACCACTTGCCTGGGCAATCTGTTCTAGAGTTCCACCACCCTTATAATAAAGAACTAGTTATCAACATCCAATCTAAATCTGCTCTGCTCTAGTTTGAAGCCATTGCCCTCTGTCTCTGCAGGCTTTTGCAAGCAGTCTCTCTGCAGCCTTCTTGTGACCCCTTTAGGTACTGACAGGCTGCTGTTAGGTCTCACCAGAGCCTTCTTTTCTACAGGCTGAACACCCCCAACTCCCTCATAGCAGAACTGCTCCAGCCTTCTGGTCATTTTTGTGACCCTCCTCTGGACCTGCTGCATCCGGTCCATGTACTTGCTGTGTTGAGGGCTCCAGGACTGGATGCAGTGCTCCAGGTGAGGTCTCATAAGAGCAAAGTGGCAGAATTATCTCAGTTGACCTGCTGGCCGCACAGCTCTTGATGCAGCCCAGGGTACAGGAAGTGATGTTTCAGTCACAGGAAGTTGATCACCTCACTTGATAGCATTGGAAGAGAATGTTTTACTTGTCATAAGTGTTTTTCTCAAAAACAGGTCAAGCACAGGTGAGTCTCTCTAAATGTACAGGAAGGACTGAGTGCATGAAAGAAAAGAAAAGAAAAAAAAATTAATGGGGGTGCAATGGAGAAGCCATTTAAAAAGGAAGTGAGGAAGCTGGAAGAGTTTGCCCCAAAGAAGAAATGTTTTTTAAAAGTTACTGATTGAAAAAAAGCAGCTCAAGACATCTTGGGAAGCTCAAGAATTTGCTTGGAAAGAAGAATCGAGAGAACACCAGGGAAAGAAAAAAGTAAAAAAGGAAATGGTAACATTGTTGGATCTGCAGAAGTGAAGAGTATGGGAAGCTGTTACAGCACATAGGGACTTGGACTGCAAGGAATGATCTAGAAGCAAAAACAGAGAGGAACAAATAGGCAGAGCTCTGAGCGTGCACTGGCATTGCTGCAGAGAACAGAGCTGAGAAGACAAATCAACTTCTCTTCCATTGTCAGGCCAACGAGTGGGTTCTTTATGGAAGAAAAACTCTGCAGAAACTACCAAGAGCCAAGAGAGGCTCTTTACCTGTGGCAGTGAGTAGAGAACCAGACAAAGTGCTGCCTCTCAGGATTCCCAGGACCTTTGTATTCAAATAAGGGAACTGATGCTGTAGTCACAGCTTTGTCAACTCCTCCTGCCTGCTTTTGCCAGATCTCTCTTGCTCACTGCTGTGGATGTAAAGGAAACAATGTCCGTGCTGTCAGCTCTGCCACATTCACTTCCTAGTATGAGAAAATTCATTAGTTATTACTAATGCTTGACAAGCCCAGATGAGCCCACAGCACTACCACCTGTCCAGTCTGGGGACACAAGGACCCACATGGATACTAAATTGTTGGATTTGATGACTTTGTTGTTCATTAACATCTTTTTATGCTGTTAAAGAACTGATAAAAACCTGAATGCACAGCAGACCTGAGTCACTGACTCTGATATGAAATACTTAGGTGGTGCAGGATGAGTTAGAGTCTCAAAATAATTTACAAATTCACAATCAAATTTAATTGTGAGCACTTTATGTTCACTTAATGCTCTTCAGCTTCCTCAGCCAATTTTCTCTTTCACTTTTTTTGAATTTTAGAATCCCAAGAAATTTTCCTTTTGCTTTCATTGGCTTAATTTTAAAACTAGCCCTAAGATGTTTGTGTGTGATGTTTGATAAAGTCTTATCTCTCTCTGATCCTTGGCTATCCTCAACAGTGGTTCCTATGTCTAAAGCCCTTTCTCATCTGACTGAAGGTAGCCGTGTTAGCCTAGACTGATAATTTAGAAATGGGACTAATTACAGTCTCACAGTATCACCAAGGTTGGAAGAGACCTCACAGATCATCAAGTCCAACCTGTTACCACAGAGCTCAAGGCTAGACCATGGCACCAAGTGCCACGTCCAATCCTGCCTTGAACAGCTCCAGGGACGGCGACTCCACCACCTCCCTGGGCAGCCCATTCCAGTAGCCAATGACTCTCTCA
>WAAF01021093.1:157703-184247 GCA_013400475.1 Tricholaema leucomelas
CTCATCCAGATCATCTATGAAGATGTTAAAGAGGATGGGGCCCAGCACTGATCCCTGAGGGACACCACTAGTGACAGCTGCCAGCTGGATGTGGCACCATTCACCACCACTCTCTGGGCTCGGCCCTCCAGCCAGTTCCTAACCCAGCACAGAGTGTTGCCATCCAAGCCGTGGGCTGGCAGAGGGTATGGATGGCTACACATCTTTGGAAATCCAGAGCATGATAGCTATGGGGGGTTTTCACTCAAGGCCCTTGTGGAAAAGAGGGAAAGATGGTAAATTCATGGAAAAAAAACCCAAACAAACAACCCACAAAGAAAAGTATGCTGGATTTAATGCGGATAAAATGTGTCCCATGGGACATGTATTTTCCACAGACACACTATCTACTTCTGAATTCTAAGTCATAACCTCTTTTCAAAATAGCAGTGCTTTGCTTGCTACCTGAATTGTCTTTTATTTTTCAATATCCTGGACAATTTTGTTATCTGTTTGGTTTTGTGGTTTTGAAGACGGAGTGGCAAGAAACAAAAATTAAAGAAAAACAAATTGAGTAAACATTTATTCTTACAGCCAGAGAAGTCAAATAGTTACCATAGACAAATCTAATTGCCAGAGACAAAGAAGCTGTTCATAATAATGTTACTAGCACAAGTCAAATTAGAAAGGAGACTTCATACTTACATATAAAGACAGAAAAAACAGATTTGTATCCAAAATCTGGATTTCAAAATGACAGGAACAATGAATGGTAGGAGTTGGAAAGGATCCCCAGAGATCATCAATTCTAAGCCCCCTGCTAAAGCATGTTCACTTGCAGTAGGCCACACAGGAATGCATCCAAGCCAGTTTTGAAAATCTCCAGAGGAGACTCCACATCCTCTGGATGGCAGGGCAGCCTGTTCCAGGGCTCCAGCACCCTCACTTCAAAGAAGTTTCTCCTCATGTTGAAGCAGAACCTCCTGTGTTCCATTTTGTGTCTATTGCCCCTTGTCCTGTCACAAGAGCCTGGTTTCTTCTTCTTGACATTCACCTTTAAAGTATTTATAAACTTCAGATCCCCTTTCAGGTCTAGCTAACCACAGGGCCTTCTTCATCACATAGATGTTCCAGTCCCTTCACTATCCTTGTAGCCTCCACTGGACTCTCTCCAGTAGTTCCCTGCCTGCCTTGAATTAGGGAGCCCAGAACTGGACACAATACTCTAGATGAGGCCCCACCTAGGGCATAGTAGTGGGGCAGGAGAATCTCCCCTGCCCAGCTGGCCACACTCAGCTATATCTGCTGTGATGATTGATGATTTTTACACCTCACCCATTCACACCTACATGCTGTCTGGATGCTGTATCAGGATTTGCAATTATTAGTTGTGAAGGTTTTGGTGATTTTTGAGTGTGTAGAAGAGTCTATAAATATGAAACACATTGTTCTGAACTGTTGCAGTCCAGCTCACCCCACAAGCAAGAGGAATACCTTTGCATTTCAGTATTTTGAACTTGCCAGGATAATTGGACAAAATAAGTCTGTGCCAGGAGAATGTCAGTTCCTGAGATTGAATTTGTATTTCACAATACAAAGCATTGCATCGACCATTGTCAGGAGTGACATGGTTGTGACTATTGGAAACTTTTTTTTTCCTTGAGAGTACTTTGAAAATCCTTATCAGAGACAATGGAGATTTCTAGTAGAATCTCAAATGCTTTTCTCTCTGCTCTATCTCCAGAGACTTGGCTGTTCAAGACATTAACCACCCTATCTTGAACTTTTTCTTGTCACTTCGCTTGGACAGGGTACTTGTTATTGGTCTGGGGAATACAAATCAGACCATTTTCTAGCACCTAGCCATCAGAAGTGGCTTTCCATGGTGCAAAGTGAAGCATTGTCCAAAGTTCCAAAGCTCACATGGCAGTTACATTCTGTTTCTGACACTATCTTGCAGAGGCATTGAGTTGCTGGAGTGGATCAAAAGCAGAGCAACAAAGCTGGTGAGGGAGAGGTCTGGTGAGGAACAGCTGAGGCAGCTAGAGTTGTTTATCCTGAATAGGCCAATAGGCCTGAACATGTCCTGGCCTGCCCAGACATTTTTCTGCTCTCTTTCTCTCTGTTTTGGGGAAAACAAGCATGAGAAAGAGGACAAAGAATCTGGAGCCACTGAGTCTAAGGACCCTGGCTCGCCCAGACTTGTTTTGCTCCTGTTGACATCCTGTGGTAAACAAGGTACTCACACTTGGCTTGTGCCTGCCTCATGCAAGGCCTATGTTTTTCCCAAATTTGGGTAAAGTAAGCCTATGGTTTCACCTAATATGGTCAAGCTTGGCTAACTGCCATTCTGATTGGCTAATCTGTGTCCAAAAGCCCATTAGTCTTGGGCTACATTGATAAAAAGAGATGAGCTGGCAACACGAGGTGCTCTGCTGTTGTATTTGTGCTTGCTTGCTGCCTGCTGCCATTGACCTCTGCCCCTGGCAGTGATTCTGCCATTGCCTTCTGCAGCATTATGCTAAGCTAAACCGTAAGTTAGCCCAGTTGCATTTGTATCTGAATTGCCTGGAAACTGCCTGCTTCAAGTTTACCAGGAACAGGCATAAATGCCTCCATGCAGTAGGCCTGCATAGCCAGCATGACATCGTGCCAAGTCTGCACATTGCAAGACATCTTGTCTACCCCTGTAAGTAACCTGCCAAGATGAGGAGCCCTGGAAAGGATACACAGGAATAGGTCAGAGATCATCTGTCTCCTTTTTCCCAGCACCTTGTGAAGCCTGGGAAGAATCAGTAGGCTCGGTGGCTGACAAGACACTGACAGAATTCCCTGAAAGCGTTTGGGAAGTGTCTGAAGCTGTAGCTATCCCCATGAGTCGGGAGATGTTTTTTTGTGAGTAAATACTTAAAGCCTCTTGTGATTCACCAGTGGCCTTCTGCCATAAGCAGAATGGAGCTCCTTGAGTCCATCTAGTGGACAAGCAGTATATTGACTGCGAGAACCTTCTCTTGCAGTTCAGTTAATGTTGTATTATTGTTAGTTATTTGTTCTAGATTAGGTTATTCCTTTATTCAAAGCTTTTCATGACTGTTGCAAAGAACCTATTATTATTATAATAATAATTGGTGGGGGCAAGAGTCTTGAATGTTGAAAATTAATACACAATATTAATTTTGAAAAAAATACCTTGTCACATCAATTAATTGCCCCTCCATTACATTAGCCTGGAGAAGAGGAGAGGCAAGGGAGACCTCATTGCTCTCTACAATGCCCTTGAATGGGTGCTGAAGCCAGGGGAGTGTCAGTTTCTTCTCCCTAGTATCAAGTGATAGGATGAGAGGAAATGGCCTCAGATTGTAATAGGGGAGGTTTAGGTTGGAAATGAGGAAAAGTTTCTTTACTATAAGAGTGGTCAAGCATTGGAACAGGCTGTCCAGGGAGGTGGTGGAGTCACTGTCTCTTGAGGTGTTCAAGACATGTGTGGCCATGGCCATTTGGGATATTGTTCAATGGCCATGGTGGGTTTGGGTTGATGGTTGGATTCAGTTTCAAGGGACTTTGATGGCTGGATTCAAGCAAGGGATTTTACGACTGACTGTATGATTCTACAATTCCATTTCTGTGCTTGCAGGAAGCAGAGTATGGTCTAGGGAATACTACTGACTCCACATATCTGAGCACATCCTGGTTGGGGTGCCTCTGCTTTACTGGCTCAGAAAGAGCCAACATATGTGGTTGGAAGGAGAGGAGACAGAGGCAAGTGCAACCACAGTCTCACAGTATCACCAAGGGTGGAAGAGACCTCACAGATCATCACGTCCAACCCTTTACCACAGAGCTCAAGGCTAGACCATGGCACCAAGTGCCACGTCCAATCCTGCCTTGAACAGCTCCAGGGACGGCGACTCCACCACCTCCCTGGGCAGCCCATTCCAGTGTCCAATGACTCTCTCAGTGAAGAACTTTCTCCTCACCTCAAGCCTAAATTTCCCCTGGCGTAGCTTGAGGCTGTGTCCTCTTGTTCTGGTGCTGGCTGCCTGAGAGAAGAGAGCAACCTTGATTCTTGCAGCACAGAGCTTTTATACTACACGGTCTCTCTCTGGAAGACATTATTAATTATGATTATTATTATTATAGACTTGTAATAACATATGACTATTTTTTTTTTCTTTGAGGTAGGTTAACTTCTCTCTTCTTTTCTGAAATTATAACTCTTCGGTAGGTCATGGTACTAATTAGCTGAACTGGAAGTTGCATACAAAAATTTTCTAGACGTTGTGAAGTGACTGTACCATTTAATGAGGACTATGAAACAAAAAAAAATGACATTTTCCCCCTATAATTAAAACTTTAAAATATCTTTTATTCAGTCACATTTCTTACATTTGAAAGACCTTTGAGCAGTCTGAGCTGCTGAACACGTTTGAGAAACTTGATTGTTGTACTCAGAATTCATTTGTAATTAAAACTATTGTTCTGCAATAGTCAACTTAAAAAGGTTTTGTGGCCCATTGTGTTCAGCGTTAGAGTGGAAGTAGTTTCTCTCTAACGCATGGTGTTATGGATCTGTGTGGATATTTGCTATATCCCTGGAAAATCACAGCTTTTCCTGGACAGCAGTGGGCAGTAATGGACCATTTTAACCAACTGCTGATACATCCTCAGTTCTGTTTTCACCTTGCTGATACCAAGCATAAGAAAGAGCCTGCCGAGGCTCTCTGTGTGTTACTTGTAAGGACATGTAGGGCTGTATGAAGGTCTAGAACTGCTCAATAAGGTGGTGGAATGTTTGGAATGGTAGGACTTTTAGTGCTGTACAGCTGTTTGATCTTGATACACTGGAACATAAGCCATGAGTTCAGAATGTGTAAGTGGAAAAAGTACTGAGTTAAGTAAAATAGAGGGTCGAAATAACCTTAGAGGATGTTGCAACAGATGAAACAATGTAAAGCAAGAGCTTGCAGTTTTTGTTAATCCTTGCTTATCTACTTGCTAGGGTACAAGATCTGTCTTGAGGTCTGTATTGAGGTCTGTCATGATGACCAATTTGACACGATCTTTAGCTTTTATGTTAAGAGTATATAACCAAGTGCTGAAAGTATAATAAATGGAACTTAGCTTGCATCAAGCTGCTCCCCGTCTCTTCATCGTGGCAGTGGAAGGTGCTGAACTCCTTACCTACAGGTCCTGTAGTGCTTTGTGCTTGTCACAAGCCTTTACCAGTTGAAGTGTATCAGGTCCATAGGTAAGACATCACACCTTTGCTTCTCTTTCTGGCTTTGAGCAGCTGAGGTCTTGTGTGTATGGCTTTGCTTGGGAATTTTTTTAATTATATTCCCCCCCCTCCTTGTTGTATATATAATCATAGAATGGTTTAGGTTGGAAGGGACCTCAAGGATCATTCAGTTCCAACTCCCTGCCATAGGCAGGGACACCTCCCACTAGGGCAGGTTGCTCAAGGCCTCATCCAACCTGACCTTGAACACCTTCAGGGAGGGAGCATCCACAATATCCCTGGGCAACCTATGCCAGTATCTCACCACCCTCACTGCAAAGAACTTCCTAATACCCAGTTTAAATCTTCCCTCTGCCAGTTTAAACCCATTTCTCCTTGTCCTATCATTAGATAGGATTAACAAGACCTTGTTAATAGTCCATCCCCAGCCCTCCTGTAGCCCCCTTCAGATACTGGAAGGCCACTTCAAGGTTTTCTCCAAGCCTGCTCTTCTCCAGGCTGCAGAGCCCCAGCTCTTGTAGCCCGTCCTCAGAGTAGAGCTGCTGCAGCCCTCTGGGTGTCTTGGTGGCCTCCTCTGGACTGGCTCCAGCAGTTCCATGTCCTTCTTGTGTTGGGGGCTCCAGAACTGCATACAGGACTCCAGGTGGGGTCTGAGGATATGTCATGTTTTTTAAAGATAGCCAACAGAAATTAAGCTCTTAAATGAAATTGGAGAAAAAATACAGAATTATATTTGGAGAGAAGTACAGAGATAGACATTACAAAGCAATTACCACATCCCTGGCAAACCTCCTTGAATTTTTCCCCCAACCCAAAAAAACTACATCTAATACTCCCCAGTGCTCCAATCCTCCCCCCCACCCCAATGCCTCTGCCATCCAAGAGGCCTAAACAAGCCTCTGGAGGCCCCAAAACTGGCCTGCTGCTTACATGTTCTTCCCCATAAAGTGACTTCTGCCAGACACAGGGCAGGAGGAGGAGGAAAGGAGAATGAACTGACCTTGTTATGGGTTAATAAAGAGATAGCAGAATTATGGGATTGAATAACAATCTTCTAGTCCCNGGCTGGGCCTGCCTCTCCAGCCTGTCCAGGACCCTCTGGATGGATCTCTGCCCTCTAGCAAGTTGCCTGTGCCACACAGCTTGGTGCCATCTGCACACTTGCTGAGGGTCCTCTGTCCATGTGGCTGACAAAGATATTAAGCAGCACTGGTGCCAGTGCTGACCACTGAGGGTGTTGTGGAGGGCCCATAGGCCCGAAAACAGACTTATATATGCCTTGCCCTGCCTGGACATGTTTTTCTGCTCATAGCCAGAGGTGAGCACATGGTGAGCGCAGAAAGGCACAACGGGCCTGGTGCCGTGCAGTCTGGCCTGCCCAGGCTTCAGGTTGTGTAAGCCTCCACATGCCCAGCTCATGCTTGCCAGGTGCTAGACCCACGTGATCCCCAGATTTGGACAGTCCAGGCCTGTGGCTTCTTGCCTATTATGGAAAGGTTGCCTGACTACCAACCTGATTGGTCATTGTGTGGCCATGAGACCATTGATCTTGGCCCACGTTTAATAAATAGAGATACACAGGCTCACTTAATTTGCCTGCTAGCTCACTTGCTCAGTTGCCTGTGTGCTTGCTTGCAGAGCTCACTTAAGCCTGCCTTTATGGAGCTCAGGCTCCCCGTGCAGCCATGCATCCCACTCCGTTCCCACTGCCTTATTCCCTGGAGTGTGCCATTGCCACAAGTCACCTGGAGCAGACCCACTTGTCTGCACAGGAAAGCCTGCCTAAGAATTCCCTGGACAGAGCATCCAGAAGGAGCCAGCAGCACAAGGTCAGAGACTATTTCCCCCTGAAGCCTGGAGTATTCCAGTCTCAGAGTCCACAGGTGGAGACCCTGAGGAGTTGGACACTTTATATAGGCTGTGACATAGCCCAGAGGGTGATTTATAACTAATCAGAATTGTGAGTAAATGCCTCTCTAATTTCTATTGTGCCTGCCACAGAGCAGAAAGCTTGCAGCCCACCCTGCTGGGCAAACAGTATATAGACCCCAAGCAGCAGTAGCCGCGGGGGAAAGTCTCTCTGTTTAATATTTTGAATGTATGCTAGTTGGTATAATGGTTGCAGTTTGATATATATGCCCTTAATGTCTTCATAACCGTGTAGAATAAATATTAACGTTGTAAGTACAGTGGTTGGGGATGGTGAGAGTTCTAAAATACTGAAGTCAATAAATATATATATTTTTATAAATATCCTCTCGCATCAATTAATTTCTCCCCTCCATGACAGAGGGAAGCTACTTGTCACTGGTCTCCAGGTGGACATTGTGCCCTTGATCACAACTCTCTGCCTGCAACCAGCTGGCCAATTCATTATCCAGTGAGTAGTCCACGGTCCGTGTTTTTCCGGTTTGGTGGCCAGGATGCCATATGGAACAGAGTCAAATGCCTTACTCAGGTCCAGAATAAGTTGTCAGTGAACTTACAACTCATAAGTATATGCGATCCTGAATTAGAAATCAGGCTAAGCTTTCTTGTTTTCAGAACCAGTTTGTGATGTGTTGATCCAGAGTGTTTGTAAGCATGAAAATGGTCTGTTTGTCTCAGCTTGAAGCAAGTGACCAAATAAATAAGAAGTAATCAATAATTAGCAAACCAGGGCCCTCCAGCTCCTAGAAGCATTTGCTGTGATGTTCTGTCTGGGTTTAGAATATGAGTGAGAGCTTCAGGTCATCCTTTTGTCTTCCACTTCTGTTGTTGAAGGCTGAATGAAGTACTTGGTTGTGTAGAGTCAGCTGCCTTGTTAGGAACTTCTTAAGACTGACCTTTCTTCTAAGACAGCAATGGTGGATGCCTAGATCCCAGTGCTACAGTGCTGCAGGGTGTGATGAAGCTGAAGAGGGAGTACATCAGCCCTGGTGGGCTGCACTGGATGGAGACTGGGCACAGATCCACATCTTGTTCATGCCCTAGCTGTGAAGCACTGTTGCCCACTGGGATCAGTGAGGCTGGGCAGGTGGTCTGCTTATGGAAGATGCTCCTTGTCCCTTTGTGGGACTGCCTTGTCCCTCACTGGGACCTGCACTCATGCTCTGCTTCCCAAAGCAAAACAACCATAGAGTGGGCATAGGGCCTGCTCGCTGCCCAGTGATCTGCTCCCACTGGTGATGTATGACTCTGCCCACCTCATGTTCATCTTGGGAAGCACTGCTGGTGCAACCCTATAGATTCAGATACTGCCACAGCCACTGCTGCCTGTTTCCCTTTTTCTACAGAGCTATTTGAAACCCCTCAGCCAACAAATGTGCATTTGTTGTGTGTGTGTTAAATCGTAAACCTCTGCTCTAAAGGTGGCAGAACACCTTGCTGAGCAGAGGATGTCTTATGAAATGTTCTGAGGTGCTTCAAGCCCAAGGAAACTGCATTTGAATTCAAGTGTCTCTGTGTCTCAGTCACTTGGCCCTTGCTTCCTTTCATCTCTATTTTTATTTAACTCCTCACTGCTTCACAAAGTGGCAGACAATGACCTCAACATGCTTCCTTCCCAGGGGACAGAGTAGTGCCTAGAGAGGATATTGGAGAAGTGAATGAAATTTCTTTTTCAGTCTTTTCCATCATGCATTGTGGCTAAAGACAGCATCCAAAAGTAATCTGAGGGAGTTCAATTTCTTCAGACTAATGCATCCATTTCTACATATCCATTGACATGCCATACCCAGGCTCCCTGGCCTGCAGATGGAAACGGGCCATGGCTTCTGTTCTCTGGCATGCACAGGAGCCAGGTGCCAAAATCAGGGACTCTCAGGTCTGTTTCACAGACTTCACCATCTGAGCATCCTCTTCTCCTAACATCAGTTGTTTGAAATGACAAAACACTTTCTGTGATAAGGTTCCAGGTTAACTGTGAGTCAAATTTGTGTATACTCTTGGAGAGCGTTCCTGGCACCTTCAAAGTTAAAGCCAGCTCAAGTGATTCAATAAGAAGCAATGTAATTGCAGTGACATCTGTGAGGTGTGCTAAAATAAAACCAAGAAGTGTGTGTCTAGGTATTTAAAAAGTAAATTAAAAAAACACCTGAACATTGTAACTCATATCTTAAATAAACAAACAAACAAATAAGGCAAACCAAACCCCTCTCTGTTTGGGACTCCTATGAGGGGAAATTGCAGTTCATGTTGCCATCAACTACAATGCACAGGGGCAAACCTGTGAAGTTTCTCTGAGTTCAGGCTGCTTATCTCACAAATCTGTGCAAAGCTCTGGTGAATAATTTATAGCAAGCTTGAGGTGACAAGTTAAACACGCCCATTTTGTCTCAAATGCTATGAAGGCATCAAGATGGAGCCAAGCTGCAGGGTGAGTAGAGCTCAGCTGATGAGAATCTGAGCATGTTGAGAAGAGAGATGCTGCTGTAAAGAAAATGAAATGTAATGAGATACTTTTTCATGCATAATTCATGGGTGGAAACATGACTGCATAAAAAGCCATGGATTTTAACAAAGCAGGGCTGCAATCATGCACATTATCTTCCCAGAGGAACTTTATATAATATTGGTCAAAAAGAGAGGATTCTGAATGCCAGTACAAAATAAAGCTGACATGTTTTCAAATGCAGTAGAATTTGCTTTAATGTACAACGGTTGTAAAGGAAACAATTTATATTTACACCTCAAAATGGTTCCTAGAAAGGGGGAAAAAAAGACTTTAAAACATGTGCCTGTATTTCCTGGCTTCAAGAAACAAAGTGAGATGGGGAATGAGAAAAATACCTCACAAGAGTATATATGTACACACACACATATATATATGTCCAAAATGCATGAGCAATATTTTGTTGAGTGTGATGTTGGGCTTGTACTTTGAAATCTTTTGCAGGCATTTAGAAGCAAAACTTTAGATAGGGATGACTGCTGTGAACAGGCTTTAAAGAAAAGATAAAATGCTAGCTGTTGTCACCATAAAAATTAATTTGCTTGCATTTGCAAAAGCAAACACTGTAATTCATCTTTCAAGAAGAGTTTGGTGGCCATCAGCACTGTTTGAAATGGTGTTTAGCACTTGGGGTATTTAGCTGAAGGGATTAAAAACAGAATGTTGATTAAGGCTGGGGATGTCTTAAATTTATCTCCACAAAATCCTAATGACAGACTTAGGGAGCCTCCTTTAGCTCTTTGCTTAGCAGTGGCAGATCACAGAGAAAAAAGGCACCAGAACGAGTCACAGTCAGCTTCAGAATCACAGCAACTGAAGGAATCTGTGAAGTTATTTGTTTGGTTTAGCCTGCACAATTTCAATATTTGTGAGGAAAGTAAAATAGCCATTTTGCAGGCGCTTACAGTTTTGTGGAGTTCTGATTGATGTTTCGAAGTGCTCACCTTCCATGGGACTTTTTTTCCCTGGTATAAGAGGCAGAGAAACAGTACAAAGAGGAGCAGGATGAGTTGATGTAGCCACTAAATGATCTAAGCCATTTAAATCAAATTATGTCATTAACCCCTGTTCACAGGGATTCCAAATTCTTTCCGGGTTTGACAGTACACAAATAAATATGGTCTCTTCTTGAGCTAGGCAGTAATTTAATATCTGATTATGGAATTGTATCCATTCACAGCTTTTATTGCAAT
This sequence comes from Tricholaema leucomelas, assembly GCA_013400475.1. Taxonomy (NCBI): domain Eukaryota; kingdom Metazoa; phylum Chordata; class Aves; order Piciformes; family Lybiidae; genus Tricholaema lacrymosa; species Tricholaema leucomelas. Next base: position 168,547 of record WAAF01021093.1, read on the forward strand.
TCAAGCTAACAGAAATACAGAGCTTCCCTTTGCTCTCTCAGGCTAGAAGCACAATGGTGTTTTCATCTCTGATCTCTGACTGTGCCCCTTCACACAGGATTTCTTTTCATAGTTGTTTGCATTTTTAATGTTCCTTAACACCATCTCGACAGACAACACTGCTCCTCTGCAGCTTCTACAGGTATCACTTAGCCTTTAAAGAGCACCACAGTGATTTGTCTCGCAGTCAAATCTGACTACCTTTAGCTTTAACCCGTAACTGGCTTGGCTCTCTTGCTCATCCACCTTGTAGAAGACTTTAGAACTTGAACCCACCTTGGTCTTCGAGTAGCTAACTTTTGGCAATTCCTCCCTGCTTTTAACAATTCTGTGTTGTTAAGAGAGAAAGGAAGTGAGGAAGGAAAGAAGGAAGAGGATGTGAGAATACCTCAATTCATGTTGAGACTGTATTCAGGATACTATTGTAGAATTTGCAAAGGAATTATTTTTATCTGCTCCCCTCTGCTTCTTTGAGCAGTGCTCTGCTGGGTCCAGGTGTCACAGATTGTCTGTCCTCCTAGAGGAGGCCATTTCCAAGTATGGAGGTTTAGTTTGCTTAGATGCTGTGCTCCAAGGGAGGGTCTTCTGTCTTCCACCAGGAAGAATGGCTGACAAATACCTGGAATTGTAAAACATCTGAAATGGGACTGAAGTGCTAATATAAGTAAAAGTCCCTCTAGAGACCCTGTGACACAAGCCATGCAGTTGGGAGGATGCAAGACAGATAAGCTTACAGAAGTAGGGTTTGGTTTCTATTTATTTTCTTCTGAACTCCTAACTAGAGTCTTTACAAGATGGGGATGAAATTATCCGCTTTACAACGGTGTGTCTGGTGCTGTACAAAAGAGGAAAAGGCTACAGCTTGATTTGCTGTGATCCATCACGCTGTAGGGCTGCATATGCCATCTTCACCTACAGCAAAGCCTCCACCAGCTGCCAGCCCTAGGAAACACCTCATATTTATCAGCTTTGCTCATTGTATGACCAGGAAACTGCTCATCCTTGAGCCACAGCAGAGCACTTCCCAAATGTTGTTTGTTTTTTTTTTTTTCTCTTTTTTCTCCATCTAGTCCACAAAGAGATTTTGTGAGGAAGTGTTGACTCCAAACAAGGCATCTGCAGCCCATGAGTTCACATGAATGAAATGAGGTACACTGAACTGCTTGCAGATGAGCAGGCCAGGTAGTTTCACCTATCCTTGGATGTGTTTAAAAGAGGCAGAGAAGTGGTGCTGAGGGACATGGTTTAACACAAGTCTTGGTAGAGTTAAAGAATCACAGAATCACAGAACTGTCAGGGTTGGAAGGCACCTCAAGGATCATCCAGTTACAGCCCCCTTACCATGGCATGGACACCTCACACTAGATCAAGTTGCCCAGAGCTGCATCCAGCCTGGCCTTAAAAACATTCAGGAATGAGGCTTTCACTACCTCCCTGGGCAACCTGTGCCAGTCTCTCACCACCCTCATGGTGAAGAACTTCTTCTTAAAGTCTAATCTAAATATGCTCTCCTCTAGCTTGGATCCATTCCTATCACTACCCAACACCCTAAATAGTCCATCACCATCTTTCTTGTAAGCCCCCTTCAGATATTGGAATGGTTGGACTGGATGATCTTAAAGGACTTTCCAGATTGAAAAACTCTTCAATGTAATCTTCAATGTATCTCTCGGGCTTGAGGATTTTGTTGCATCAGCCTACCCAGGAATATCATCTCTGCATAATGGCCCACAGTATGGGCTGTCCATATTGCTATGCAGTGGTGACTTTACCAATGTCAAGTCTCATTACTTTGACAGATCATCTCTGTGAGATGGGCCCTTGAACTGTGATACTTTATGTCTGGAGCACATTTCAGCTCCATGATTGAGAACCTAAAGTTAGCAAGGAGCTGAGCGCTACAGCTGTGAGCTGAAGGTGAGCTGTGTTTTGCCATCTGATGACTACATTAAAAAAACATACATGGAAATAAATTAAAGAGGAACACATTTCCCAGAGCCTGTGCCAATGCATGCCACTGCTAACAAAGGTACAGCTCCTGGAATTCAACCTTCCTTTGCTGCTTGCAGCAAGGTACCACTTTTCGTACCATTCTGTGCAGTGTGAACACATGGGACATTAGTGCAGTGTCCTTTGGCATGTTAAATGGAACCTTGATCAAATGTGATTCTAGTCACTGCACTGACTGCACAAAATAAGTCCTATTTCAAATTGGAATGTCACCTGTCTCGAGTCTGGTTGTGCTCTCAAGATAACAGCAGAATTCCAGGTGAGGTCTCTGACAAATTTCATGCACATGGAGGGCACAGCGTGGTCTTAAGGTTTAGAAAAAAAAGGACTAGTTCCCTGGCTGAACTTCTTTAGTATAAGATGAATAGTTGGACTTGATGATCAGATTTGGGCTCCCTAATTCAAGAAAGATAGGGATCTGCTGGAGAGAGTCCTACAAGGATGACAAAGGGACTGCAATATCTCTCCTATGAAGAAAGTCTGAGAGCCCTTGGGCTGTTTAGCCTGGAGAGGAGAAGGCTGAAAGGGGATCTGATCAATATCTATCATTATCTCAGGGGTGGGTGTCAAAATGAAGGTTCCAGGCTCTTTATGGCAATGCCCAGTGATAGGACAAAGATCAATGGGTACAAGATGGGGCACAGGAGATGTCACCTCAACATGGAGACACTTCTTTATGGTGAAGGTGACAGACCTGGAGCAGGCTGCCCAGAGAGGCTGTGGAGTCTCTTCCTCTGAAGACTTTCAAAACCTTCCTGGTCGTGTTCCTGTGCAACCTGTTCCAGTTGACCCTGCTTTAGCAGGGGGGTTGGACTGGATGATCTCCAGAGGTTGCCTTCCAGTCCCCACCGTTCTGTGATTTTTGGCAGAATCCCATGCAGGTGCACTTTTAGACCATTCTGGCAATACAGTTACCAAAGGGGTAACAAAAAATATTAACAACAAAATATGCAGATGATTCAAAGCATAATTAAGTGAAAGCTAATGACAGAGTCCAGTTCATGAGAAGAGATGATCTGTAAGATGGAGTCCCTTGTAAAATGCATTTTAGCACCAAGACTTCCAGGAACAAGTCATGTAGGTTACTCTTACAAGGTGACATTCTGGATAGCTTTGGCTGTTAACCTGCCTTAATCTCCTAGCTGTGATGGGGAATGCTACCCTTGAGTACCTGAACCAAAGGACATGATGGGAATACAAAGATAGCATCACATTTTCAAATGGAATTAGCAGCAGCACGATGGGATCATAGGTCTATGATACTTCTCAAAAGTTGAGTACGAACTGCTAGACTGAATGAAGTTGGACAAAGAACTTAGTCAATTTACTTCTACAAGAAGGTCAGACCATTCTTGGTGACAATGTCCTAGAAAAGCAGATTTTTATATATGTGTGTGTATATATATATATATATTCACTTTTAATTTAGAAGGGAAAAAGGTGGAGTTTGTTTTGCTTAGTTTTAGAATCATAGAATGGTTTAGGTTGGAAGGGACCTCAAGGATCATCCAGCTCCAACTCCCCGCCATAGGCAGGGACACCTCCCACTAGAGCAGGTTGCTCAAGGCCTCATCCAGCCTGGCCTTAAACACCTCCAGGGAGGAAGCATCCACAACCTCCCTGGGCAACCTGTGCCAGTGTCTCACCACCCTCACTGTAAAGAACTTCCTCCTAACATCCAGTCTAAATCTCCCCTCCTCCAGCTTAAACCCATTCCCCCTCGTCCTGACATTACCAGACCTTGTCAATAGTCCCTCCCCAGCCTTCCTGTAGGCTCCCTTCAGATACTGGAAAGCCACTCTAAGGTCTCCTCGAAGCCTTCTCTTCTCCAGGCTGAAGAGCCCCAACTCTCTCAGCCTGTCCTCAGAGCAGAGCTGCTGCAGCCCTCTGAGCATCTTCGTGGCTCTCCTCTGGACCCGCTCCAGCAGTTCCATGTCCTTCTTGTGTTGGGGGCTCCAGAACTGCACACAGTACTCCAGGTGGGGTCTGAGGAGAGCAGAGTAAAGGGGCAGAATCCCCTCCCTTGCCCTGCTGGCCACACTTCTCTTGCTGCAGCCCAGCACAGGGTTGCTGTCAGGGCTGCATGTGCACACTACAGGCTCATGTTGAGCTTTTTGTCAACCCAGACCCCCAGGGCCTTCTCCTCAGGACTGCTCTCAACCATTCACCACCCAGCCATTCACCAGTTTTGCTTTTATTGTATTTTCTCTTCCTGGCAGTAGTCTGAAGTTAGGCAAATTCAGTTGAAAAGTAAAGTGCATATTCTTAGCAGCCTGAGTAATGAAGCATTAGGGCAGTTACCTGTGACAGCAATGAATTGTTCTGTCACCCAAAATCTCTAAATTAAGACTATATGTCTTTAGGAAAATCTGCTACAGCCTGAACCAAAGCTGTAAGTTTGATTTGTAAATTACTGAGTGATGTTCTCTGCCCTTTGCCCAGGGGAGGGGTCAAGCTGGATGAGAGCAGTGGCCTCTCATGGCCTTGGCATCCATGAATCTGTTGTGGCTTGGCTTAATGAACTGCACAGCCGAGAGCACTGCCTGTAACTCCTCACACCACTTTCTCTATGCCTTCACTGCCAAAACCCGCAGAGGACCCACAGAATATAGCATACTGTAGCTTCAGGGATTCAACAGACACTTTCCTGCTCTATCATGAACGCAAGGACACAGTCACTTTAAAGGAACTGCAGCAGTGTTCTAACTGGCTAAAAAAAAGACAAAACAGCTCAAAAGTGGTGATTCTGTAGATTTTAGGTAAAATGTTTTGACTATGGTTTCCACTTGCATGCTTACCTGAACACTCCCCTTGCAGGATATTTTTAGGGTAACATACCCATGCAATACTTGTGGCAACAAATCTTTCTTCCTTAGAAACATAGAATCAGCCAGGTTGGAAGAGACCTCCGACATCACCCAGTCCAACCTAGCACCCAGCTCTAGCCAATCAACCAGACTAAGTGCCTCAGCCAGGCTTTTCTTGAACACCTCCAGGGATGGCGACTCCACCACCTCTCTGGGCAGCCCATTCCAATGCCAATCACTCTCTCTGCCAAAAACTTCCTCCTAACGACCAGCCTAGACCTGCTCTGGCAAAAATTGAGGCTGTGTCCCCTTGTTCTGTTGCTGGTTGCCTGGCAGAAGAGACCAACCCCATCAGGCTACAACCTCCCTTCAGGTAGTTGTAGACAGCAATGAGGTTTGCCCTGAGCCTCTTCTTCTGCAGGCTGCACACCCCCAGCTCCCTCAGCCTCTCCTCACAGGGCTGTGCTCCAGGTCCCTCACCAGCCTTGCTGCCTTTCTCTGGACACGTTTTAGTACCTCAACTTCTCTCTTGAACTGAAGGGTCCAGAACTGGACACAGTACTCAAGGTGCAATAGAGGTAGCAACAAAGACCAATATACACATGAGAAGCACATGGAAAGTTTCAGTGCTACTGCCTGAAACCCATAGCTGATGTTCCAGCTATTTATTTTATCATCCTCCTTACAACTTCCCTTTAAACTGATCACAGGCTCATAGGATGTTAAGAGTTGAAAGGGACCTCTGGAGAGCTTCAAATCCAACCCCCCTGCCAGAGCAGGACCAGAGAATCTAATGCAGGTGACACAGGAACACATCCAGACAGGGCTGGAAAGGCTTCAGAGAAGGACACTCCACAGCCTCTCTGGGCAGCCTGTGCCAGGGCTCTGGGTCCCTTACACTCAAGAAGTTTTTCCTCATGCTGAGGTGCTACTTCCTGTGCTGCAGTTTCCATCCAATGCCCTTGTCCTGTGCCAGGGCATAAGTGAGCAGAGACTGTCCCTGTCCCTTCCTTCCTGACCCCCAGTCCTCAGCTACTGATAGACATTGCTCAGATCCTCTCTCGGCCTTCTCCTCTGCAGACTAAGCAGCCCCAGGGCTCTCAGCCTCTCCTCATCACACAGTGATGTAGTCCCTTCTGCATCCTTGTAGCCTTCCCTTGGATTGTCTCCAGTAGGTCCCTTTGTATTGATCCTTGCAACCTACATGACAGGTTATTTTCTATTGCTTCTAGCCCCAAGTGGTATGAATCCAGATCTGCAATTAAAAGGGGTGCTTGTGATCCTACTCTTGTATGTGCTTGAAGAAACTCTGTTTATTTAATTTCTACTGAAACAGCTCTTTCTGCAAAAAGAGAGATGCCTTTGCTGAAATGGTAGTGTCCACCATGCTCATGCTTCTGATATCTGGCCACGTCACTCTCTTTTCCCAACAGAATCACATCTTCAGACAGATATGTTCATTTGCTCCATGACATGAAATAATAATATGACTAAAAATGCAGCTATGATGTCGCAAGCTAGGGAAATAAACTCTTCTACATGCTCTTTTTGCAGCCTTCTCTAGTCTTTTTATAGCTTCTTTAGTCTTTGTCACTTGTCCAATCTATTGGTATCTGCAAATGGAAGGATTACAACCCAAAGCAAAAGAGATTTTTTTGCTTCTTAATCATTTCTTGGGCTTAAGGTCTACCATACAAACCGCACATGGAAATTAGAATAAGCTATTAGAAAAAGAAGTCTGTAATTCATACATAAAGACTGAACACATCATTTCCAATGTGTTCTTGCATATTTCATTTTAATCTGCAGAGTGCAGGGCTTTTTCTCCTTTGTACAGGATTGGATACTGGGTGAGATTCATTATCCTTCTCCCCTGGGTGCAGGTGATCCTTTCTTTGTGACCCAGATAACAAAAAAATCCAAATCCCAAACATGGGGTGACACTTTTTTTTTTAAACTTTCTCAGTGCCATGTATTCACTGAGTACATCTAATAGGAGAAAAAACACTCTCTTGAACAGGAAAAGACCTGTATATTGGTGCTTTAAAGAGCAAATTTTACACCATCATTCAATTAAAGGATGTCTTCACTGGAAAAAGAAGTAAGTCTATTCATTTAGCTCTGCAGAAAAGTTGGGACTGCTCTAGAGAAAGGTGTGATGGTTTGGGTGTTCCTTCCCCCCTCCCCCCCAGTTGTAAAAATCACCCAGACTAGACTCGGCAGCTCTGGAAATTGAATGAAGCTTTTATATTTACAGCTTAGCACAATATACAAGCAGATATTTACAATATATATACAGTTATATACAGAAATATACAAGTTAAAAGGTAATAAAGAAACACAACAGCCCTCCCAGAAACCTGAGTCCCCAGGAGGGGCTCTCAACTGCCCTCCCACCTTCTCCCACCCCTCTTTACCTTATCCCAGATGTTGCCTTGTGCCCAAGGAAGATTGGAGGGTTGGTCAGGGGGCTTAGAAAGCAGGTGGATTAGTCACAAAGAAGGCAGGTTAGGTTAGAGAGAGGAATGCAGCCCACAAAGCCCAGAGAGTGTCTGCATTATCTATATTTACATTATTGTTCTTATACTTCTCAGCAAACCTATGAGTGAAGTAGACATCACTGTTGTTTCCTTTTCACAGCCTGTAATCTAGTTCTTCTCAAGAAAACATTCTAGCTAGCTTCAAACTAGCACAGTGGGAAAATAATTCCCTTGCTCAGTCTATTAGCAATTGGCTTCACAGAAACAGAGAATGTTAGAGGTTGAAAGAAACCTCAAGAGATCACCCAGTCCAAACCCCAGCCAAGGCAGCATCATCCAGAGTAGTCTGCACAGGAATGCATCTAGGTGGGTTTGAAAGTCTCCAGAGGAGACTCCACAACCTCTCTGGGTAGCCTGATCCAGAGCTCTGTCACTCTCACTGTAGAGGAGTTTCTCTTCATGTTGAGGTGGAACTTTCTGTGTTCCAGTTTGTATCCATTGCTCCTTTTCCGCTTACTGGGCACCACCAAAAAGAGCTTGGCCTCCTCCACTTGACACCCGCCCTCAGATATCGATAGACATTGATCAAATCCCCTCTTAATCTGCTCTTCTCCAGATTAAGTCTTCTGATAGTCCATTGTGGTGGACCTGAAAGGAGATTGTAGATGGGCAGAGGTTGGTCTCTTCTCCCAGGCACCCAGGCACCCAGGCACAGAACAAGAGGACACAACCTCAATCTGTGCCAGGGCAGGTTCAAGCTGGACATTAGGATGAAGTTCACAGCAAGAGTGATTGGCATTGAAATGGGCTGGCTGGGGACGTGGTGGAGTCACCATCCCTGGAGGTGTTTAAGAGGTGGCTGGATGAGGCACTTAGTGTCATAGTTCCAGATCCAGCAGAACTATTTTTAATGCTTGAAGAATCCTTAGTTCTTTTATTTCTTGCTCCCTCTTGGTACCATGCAAGAGTAGAAGCAAAATAATAAATGTTAATATGATCCACTTAATTAAATGTTTAAGAACATTTTCCTCTTGATTTGAGAATAGGAAAATTAAAAAAAAAAAAAAAGAGGGAATTCCTTATCATTAACTTTGGAGTTATTTATGTTATCCTGATCCAGAAGGTATGTGTTACCATGTGCAAATACTCACAGGACATGCACAAGTTTGCCAGGGATCTGAAGGAATAATTTCCTTCTCTGCCCTTTCACTCCTGTGTCTTAAAGCAGTTCCTGGTGAACCTGGAAATACAGAAAATGCTGGATTTGAGGCATCTAAAGCTTTACCAGTCAGTGTGTAGGTCTGCCTGGTCTCCATGTGGTTTAAATTAAACTCTAAACTGGCAGCTGAACCCAAGATCAGGTTTTATAACGTTGGTCACCACTTGACAAGGGCATTGTTGTACTGCTCAGGGAGACTTTAGGGAGGCAGGACGCAACAGCAGCACTGGAGAGCTGCGAGGTGTTTCCAAAACTGTGCATGGCAGTGGCTGCTTGTTCCTGGCAAAGCCTGAAATAGCACACTGGCAGTGCCAGGCAGCTGGCTTATGCTGTACATCTCAAAGCCAGTCCAGAACTTGGCAGTCTAAGCATTTCTTTTTTTCAGCCAGTTCCATGAGATGCCTAAGCACGCTCTTGTTGTTCCATATGAGTATCTACTAGAGTAACTCCTCAGCCTTCCTAGAGGCTTTATGTCAGAGTGAAAAGCTGAGAGGAGTATTTAGTTCTTACAAGGACCTATTTCCGTGCGGCTCACGGTGAACATTTCAGCTTGTCTTGCCAAACTCCTAAAGCAATACCTGAGCAGCTTTCAGGTATTAGTGAAGCCCTGGTGTCATGGAAAGACATTCTGCCACCTATGCTAATTGTGGTGGAGGGAAGAAATTGATTGGTGCGAGATTATGTTTTGTAAAATTATATAATTTATAGAATTTATAAAAATACAGAATTTGTTAACTTCAATATTCTGAACTCTTGCTACTCCCAACCACTGAATTTTAATATTAATATTTGTTCTTACACGGTTATGAAATACATTCTAGGAATAACATCAAACAGTACCTTGTTAATAACTAGCAAACATTCAAACTATAAACAGAGAGAGGAAATTTCCCCATGGTCAAATGCTGCTTGGGGTCAATACGCTGCTTGCCCAGTAAGTGGGCTGAAGCTCTTTCTGCTTACGGCAGAAGGCAGTAGAGAATTACAGAGGCATTAAAGCATTTGCTCACAAATTCTTATTCATTATCAATCACCCTCCGGGGCTACGTCACAGCCTATACAAGTGTCCAATCTTCAGGAACTCTGCCTGTGGACTTTGAGGCTGGAATCCTCCCAGTTTCAGGGGAAAGGATGCAATCAGTCTCTGACTTGTTCTCCTAGTTTCTTCTGGACGCTCTGTCCAGGGGTTCTTAGGCAGGACCTTCAGGTGCAGAGGCAGGATGTTGTGCAGTCTGAGCAGGGTGTCATGCTGACCATATAGGCCGATTGGGTGCAGAAAATCCAGGGTCTAGTCCTGGTAACCCACGGCAGTGATAAGGCAGGGGGCGTGCAATAGGGTGCACGGCTGCACATGAGACTGAGCTCCGTAGATAAAGACAGGCAATACAGGATGTAGTCCTGGTAACTCACCGCAGTGGTGTGCAAGTGTGCAAGGCTGGCTGGGAGCCCATGGGAGGTTCTGCAGGTGAGCAGGCTGGCAGGCAAACAGGCAGGAAGGCATAAGCAAGCATCAGCAAAAAGCAAGAACGGGTGAGCCGGAACGCTTTGTTTATCCGTGTACCTCTATTTATCAAATGTGGGCCAAGATTAATGGCCCCTTGGCCACCAAAATGACCAATCAGCTGGGCAGTTAGCCAAAACATACTATAATAGGTGAGAGCAACAGGCCTGGACCTCCCAAATATGGGGATAGTATTTGCCTTGCACCTGGTGGGCCATAAGCTGGGCGCATGGGCTTATACAACCATGCAACACAACCAGGGGCCCTGGGCAGGCCAGACTTTATGGCACCAGGTTTGTTATGCCCCTTTGTGTTCGTTTATGTGTTTACCTCTGGTGTGGGCACAAAAACATGTCCAGGCATGAATAAGCCTATTTGGGGGCCTATGGGCCCTCCACGACACCTGGGCATCTGCATCTGAACTGCACTATTATTTTTCCTCAGAAGTTTGGGCAGATTCTTTCTGAACTAACTCTGTGCTGTGTATTTGTGAAAGGGAAAGAATAGGTAAACATTTACCCTAATTTCTTGCACTTGGTGCAGGATGTGTCAGGGTTTGTTATAGTCTCTCCCTGCCTGGGTCTGACCCTTTTTATGGGCCAGATAATGTTGTTTCACCCACTCTCAGCCATCTTGAGTGGTCACAATTGTTCATTGTGTTACATGCCAAGGTAACAGGAGCGAGATCTTATCCTTGGCTCAGCAATCCAGGACATCAAAGTAGAACACGGAGATCAGACTGGGAGGTGTCTGCAAGATGTACCGCAGCATTTTGCACTGGTTAGAGGTCCTCTGGGCATGTAGCTTCATGCCAAGCAGTGCTGAACTGCTGCAAGGCACACGAAGGCCTGAGCTCACGTTAGCTCTTCTGCAGTGGTGTGAAACCTCTCAGGCCTTCTATCAGAAAGAGTACAAATGCTTAATAATAGATGCTCCTATTGAGATTTAAATATTAATGTGTCTGTACATGCATATTCTCAGACTGTTTTGTGGAAGAACATTGTCCTTTATTAGCTCACTGAGCTTTCAGTGTGGAAGTGAGTACTCCTAGAGTGGAGTAACTTGCTTCTAGAGCTCTCTTAGTGCTTATCCTTTTTTATGCAAATAGTTTTACCCATCCCTGCTTGGGTTTTATTCCTCTGTCATTGAGAATCCATTTTTCCCTTACAAATGAGAAAGAAACATCATGCTGAAATGCTTTGCTGTAAGATGAGTGTATGTAAGAGATGTTTAGAGCAGGTTTAAGGTGTGAGATGATCTGATTCTCCACAAATTAATTCTGTTTACAATAAAATCACCTTGTGATGTTTGGTTCTTATGCTCACCATAGCTTCAGAGCGTGAATCTCAGGTCCTCCACAAAATTAAATGTTGTAAAGTGCTTTGACTAATGTAATTGTTAGATGTTCCCCGACTAGCTAATGACTACATCCTTGTATTGATATTATGGGATGGTCCCTTCGGGAGAAGCCTCATATTGTTTTCTGTCAGCTTCAGTCAGTTTGCCTGCTGAAGTGAAGTGCTACAGGCAATTCAGAGTCTTCAAGAATAAAGTCTGATTAGCTGATGCTGAGGTGTACCTGGCAAATAAAACAATAAGTGCGAGCCGATAATCCAAATGACTCCCTAAAAAGCTGCACTAAGCCACCACAAAGTCATTTGTCATAAATAACAGTTAAGTGGGTGAGTGTTTTTCAGGTTACCATGTGGGGTCTTGAAATGCAGACAGATAAAATTCTCTTTGCCTTATAGTTGCAGAGGTATTGCTGTAAGAGAGGAGGAGAGGAATACAATGGAGAATGACAATGAGATTTTGTATTCTATTCTAAGTAAACTTCCATGGAAATCAAAGTTCTGTCCTTGTTATTATTATTTTCCTTGCATTACCAGGCAAAATAAGTTTATTTTTCTGATTCAATTATCTATTTAATGAACAGTTCCTAATAAACCCTTTGGGATGCAGACCGAGAAATTAGTGGTGGTTCTAAAGCTGAGGGCCTGAGTAAACCTCAAGAGGTGCAGAAATCCATCTGGAGGACTCCGATGGGTGTCAGTGATGCCCCATAACAACCATCGTTAAAGACAGCATCTAATGACCCAGGGTTGACATTCAGGTGTCTCCAGCACAGTCTGTTCACTTCCTCCCATAGATCATCCCATTTCTAAACACCTCAAACATGGTTTTGATTCACCCTACAGCCTGGTCAGCGTTGATGTCTCAGTGAGGAACAGAGTGTCTGTGCAAAGCGAATTCTGTATGGCATTGCCAGGCCTGCTGCAGCTCCCAGCACTGGGTAACCGCTGAGGCTGATATCACTCCTTTCTTAGATATTAACCCAGAAAGTTCTTTGGGGAGTGAAAACACCACCTAAGGGTCTTGCTCAGGAATAACTAATTTATGTCCTCATGAGAGTGGTGAGGCACTGGACCGAGTTGCCCAGAGAAGTTGTGGAGACTCCAAGCCTGGAGGTGTTCAAGGCGAGGTTGGATGGAGCCTTGAGCAACCTGGGCTCATGGGAGGTGTCCTTGCCCATGGCAGGGTTTTGGAAATGGGTGATTTTTAAGGTGTCTTCCAACCTGAACCATCCTGTCTTTCTCTAACAGCAAATTGCCTCACCCTGAATTCACAGGCTCACAGGCTCACAGGATGTCAGGGACTGGAAGGGACCCAAAGAGATCATTGAGTCCAACCTCCCTGCCACAACAGGACCACACAATCTAGATCATGTCACACAAGAACACATCCAGACAGGCCTTGAAAGTCTGCAGAGAAGGAGACTCTACAAACTCTCTGGGCAGCCTGTGCCAGGGCTCGGTGACCCTTCCAGTAAAGAAGGTCCCCCTTGTGTTGATCTGGAACTTCCTGTGCTGCAGCTTATATCCATTGCTCCTTGTCCTATCCCAGGGAGCAATTCAGCAGAGCCTGTTGCCCACTCCCTGACCCCCAGCCCTCAGATATTTAAAAACATTGATTAAATCCCCTCTCAGTCTTCTCTTCTGCAGACTAAAAAGTCCCAGGTCCCTCAGCCTCTCTTCATCAAGCAGTGTTCCAGTCCCCTCATCATCCTTGTAGCCCTCCACTGTACCCTCTCCAGCAGATCCCTGTCCCTCTTAAACTGGGGAGCCCAAAACTGAAGGCAGTACTCAAGATGAAGTATCACCAGGGCAGAGTAGAGGGGAAGGAGAACCTCCCTTGATCTGCTGGACACACTATTCTTAATGCACCTCAGGGTCCCCATTCCAGTGCAGTCTGATTTTATGAAGCCAGAAGCCCAATCTTTGGAATCCCTCTCTGTGTCATTCCTGGCCCATAAAAGGAGAGGAAGCAAACACTATTTCTCATGGCTTTTTTTGCTTTCCCATGGCCTGGCAGTCTTGTCGCAGCCAGAGCGGCTGTCAGCCCATGTGCACCTATTTGAAGTGCTACCTGTACATTGTGTTGTTGCATTCTTAATCACATCTGGTTTATTGTACAATGGCTGCTACAGCTGGTTCCACCTACATCTGTAGACATACGTGAAAGATTTTAGTCATGCAGATTTTTGATGTCTGCTTTAGCAACCTATATTTAATCCTGTAAGGATTAGTAGCATGATATGACAAGTGCTTTCCACTGTTTCTTTGTTACAGAGTACCTGCTCCTAGGTCCATAACTTTCAGATAGAACTCCCATTCCCACCCCATTGTCAATCCACAGAAGGATAGTCACTGGGCAGCATTATTAGTTCTCATTTAGAGTCTGCTGCACACTGATTTTTTCTATACCCAGTTACAATTGGGTCCAGTAAGCAATAAGCAATTGAAAAATTAAGCATTTAGAGGTGAATAATTTTATCATTTTTTTTTTTTTCTTAAAACCAGTAATTTTATCTCTTCAAATGCCCCACTGTGGGATAGCTTGACTCGGAAATTTAAACCATTTCCACCAGCAAAATCATTCTTTGAGCTGCAGCTACTCCCTGATTTGTTTAAAAGCTGTGCATAAGAGTAGGAGATACACAAACAATTCTCCTGTTTTCTTCATACTCTTAACATACAGAGATGCTAAACTCTTGCCAAGATTTGAAGTAAAACCACAAGAAACCAGATGGGGCCCTTCCACTCATCCCTGGCTTCCACACAGTTCAGGCCAAACCCTCTGCATGGCAAGCAAACAAATCTGCTGACTGCTCACATGAAGAGCTGAGAAGCAACAGCCACTGCACTGAACTCTGCCTGCCTGCCTTCCACTGCAAAGTTACACTGCTTCCAAATGCGGGATCCACGGAGCTGTGCCTTACAGAGAAGGACACCTCACAGCACCCAGGCTGTTACAAGGAAAGGCATGCTTATGTGGCACCGGGTACAGGAAGGACTGCTCCTTAAAGCCCTCTACCCTTGCATCTTCTTCAGGTTAAGTACTTATGCTACAAAACCATGCATATTGACTACAGGGGCAGGATTAGTACAATTAGTTCTGGGAATAGGTGGAGTTATTACAATTAGGGAATACATTTCCATAATGTCCTGCCTCTTCACACATGCTCATTGCTACCTGGTGGGGTGCTGCCTTTTGGGATCTTTTTGAAGAAGGCTGAGGTCTTCCTCTCTCTGACCTCTCTACCTTTCATCCTTCTGACACCAGCTGTGGGTCATATTTTTGGCCAAAGTTTCTGCTGTTATCATCTTTGGATATTCTTCTTCTCCATGGAAGTGTTTTTAGACCCTCTCACGTTTAAACCACCTTCTTTGTGTATTCCTGATTGATGATGCTTTATACAGTTAATGGCTTACCTTGGTTGCTACATTCTGTATTTTCTATCCCACTTTTCCCGTATCAGCTGTCCCTGATTTCAGCTGGGTTTGCATTATCCATGATGTCAACTTAGTAAAACAGTAAGAGAAGTTCATGCTTTCCTAAGGGTAGAAACATACTCTCTTGAACTGCCTTTGTTCTCAGAGCAGGGTAGAGTGGGAAAAGAGATTTGAAGCCTCCAGAGCAGGAATTTTCCTACCACCAGATTTCCCTGCCTTCATGATTAGGGCAGGGCAGCACACATCAATTTTAAGCATGAAAGTGGTAGTAGTGTGTTCAGTATGAGTTTAGGTGGTGTAAAATCTAGACGAATCCTTCCCCACCTCTTAGACTGAGGATAGGTAAATTCAGCAAGTGATGAACATCTAATAATTCAGTCCAGCAGCAGTTTGAAGAGTTTTCTACATCTTGTTTTGGTATCTTGCAAGAAAGAAATGAAAGAATTCATTGTGCTGATCCTATGTGCTTGTCTCCTAAAGATACCTTCTTAAAGAGCAACTACTGATACCTTTATAGAAATCCCACTGAGTACAGCTATAATCACCTCTTCATCCAAATATCTGCGCTTAATTTCAGTATATGTAATAGGAAGCTCTGCAGAAGTAATAATAAAACTTAATTAAAGATACATTGTACAACAGCCTTTCCACTTGAGCAAACTGAAGCTACAACTCCTGGTAAAAAGGAAAGGGAAAGGGAAAGGGAAAGGGAAAGGGAAAGGGAAAGGGAAAGGGAAAGGGAAAGGGAAAGGGAAAGGGAAAGGGAAAGGGAAAGGGAAAGGGGGGGGGGAAGGGGGGGGGGGGGGGGGGGGGGGGGGGGGGGGGGGGGGGGGGGAGGGGGGGGGGGGGGGG
>WAAF01021093.1:194764-220904 GCA_013400475.1 Tricholaema leucomelas
TCTTTTCTCTTTTGTTTTGTTTTGTTTTCTTTTCTTTTCTCTTTTCTTTTCTCTTTTCTTTTCTTTTCTTTTTTCTTTTCTTTTCTTTTTCTTTTCTTTCTTTCTTTCTTTCTTTCTTTCTTTCTTTCTTTCTTTCTTTCTTTCTTTCTTTTTTTTTCTTCCTTTCTCTCTTTCTCTCTTTCTCTCTTTCTTTCTTTCTTTTGCTAGAATTACAATTTGCATAACAGTTACATGTTTTTGAGGTGATCTGAGCAGAACACGCAGAGCCTACCTGAAGTGCAGTGGCTAAAGAAGGCTGCATGAGGGAAGCAGGTATCCCACGTGTGACACATCAACCTGCCTGCTGAGAAGCACTGAGCACCACTGTAGCCTAATCTCCTCTTGCTCTCCTTTCACGAGGCTTCAGCAATATCGAGCTGGTGCATTTGGGGGAGCTGTAGGACAGATGCAATCACATATGGTTTTCTACATCAATAATTTTGAGCTGTGTTTCCCCATAACCTTTCCATCTTTCTTCAAAAGGGGGCTTCCATTTTAAATTGTAATCTATGACTTTTGAAACGGATGTTAAAGTGTCTTGCAGACAAATTCTTCTGGCTGATTTTTCTTCTCTCTTCTTTCTTCTTCTCCTTCTTGCTGTTTTGAAAAGCCATCATGGTAGCATTATGTGGAGGTGAAAGGTACTAGACTGTAAGGCGACAATTAAGCTCCCATTTTTAGTGGGATTGCTATGGGGATTATGTCTTTAGGAGATGCTAATCGGAGTTGCAGACTGATGTTAAAATTCAGCATATATTAGCTCCTTATACCCAGAGATTAAACCATTTCCATAACACGCTGCTAACATCTTGGCCTGAATACTTTCTCCTTCCAAGCCTCACTCTACATTAAGCTTGATTACTTGTGGCTTCATAATGCATTTGCTAATGTCATCTTAATCCTTCAGTGGCATTATGCTGGGGAACAATGAAAAACGACCCAGATGTAGGAGCTGCCGGATCGAAAGATCCAAGGAAGATTTAGTGCAAGGAAGCAAAATTATCTGAGGCTGTGATGCTTAAATAATAATTACTAACACTGGAGAGGAAAATCCTGGCCTTTGATTGGATAAAAGCTGCTAAAACCCAGGATGATCTTTACCTGCTTATCTCCAGCTTGAACTTCTTTCAAGAGCAGGTGCTTCCTGTGCTCGATCTTGCCCTGAGCAGCAGCCTGGGCAGATTTGTTTGCTCTTGCACCCTAGCCAGACATGAAAGCAGGTTCTTCTGGCACATGTTTCCAAGATGAAAGTGCTCCAACAACCAAGTACATGATTAAGCAACCTTTTGGTAGTAGAAAGGAGCTGTTTTGAAAATGTCACTGCTTGCTTCTATTTTCTTTATGGTTAAAAAAAATTAAGCTCATTTCTAGATGAACCTGCAGTGCCTGCCTGATTAAAAGTGAAGGCAGAATTTCACTACCATGCACCAGCTATTTGGATGCAGGGCAACAAAGGCCACACAAATGGAACAAAACTGAACTGGGCTTGTGAATCAGAGAATGCTTTTTCAGCTGGGCAAATAATATTCTTCCTTACTGCCTGTGCTGAGCTCCTGTGTAGTGTTACGTGTTTGCTGTGCTTCACTGCAGGAGTGGCCACATTTCATTTCATTACACTAATTCCTGCCTCTCCCTGTCTCTCTAGAAAAATGGTTCTTTCAGAATGAGTGGCTTGGGACGGATATAAATGTTCGTTAGCATAATTTTGTCCCTGGCAGAGCTTTGTAAGGCTCTGGACACAGTAAGAGGATGTTTTTCTTGGGGGGATCCAAGCTTCTTTCTTTGTCCTGAGAGGAAATCAAGATTGAGATCTTGGCAGACATGCCCGAGAGATGTCATAGTTTGATCTGCACTGCTTTTCATAGGACATCTGTGGCTGTCTTTGGGATCTTAGCAGTTACTGCTCCAGACATCAAGACAGCAGTGGAGTTCAAAGCTCCAGCAGGTACTTTGTGAAGAAAGCAGAGCACCACAGGCTTCAGCAAGCACAAACAGGTCACCCAGTTTAATATGATGCCAAATAACACAGGAAAACAGACTATGCCTTCAACCAGAGTTAAGAGTGTCTCTGAAGCAAGTGTGGAGATGAAATCTCAGGTGAACAGAAGAGCTGCTGCCCTCTCCAAAACAGCTCTGCCCCGACATCAGGTGCAGGATGGATGCAACCTAACAGGATTTCTCTCTCCTCTAAACAGGGTGATGTGTAGGTACTGTGCTTGTGACTCTGAGTCCCTCGTGTAAGAGGAAGCTCTACTGCAGTCCAGCCTCTCACCAGGCAGCTTGTGGCTAAAAAAGAAAGTTCTATCTCAGTCAATCCCTGCCTCAATTTATTCCATGCCAATACATTGATGCAATTTGTGCCCAAAGAGTTGATGGTAGCTTGACTGAGAAGAGTGGCAGGGACAGCAGCAGATGTTTTGGTTTCAGGTTAGTTTTAGTTTAGTTTAGCTATTTTAAAAAAGTTCTGGGTGAGGAAGTTATTGCAGGTTTCTTCCTGGAATGGTGGACATTTGTGTCTCTGAGAGCCAAACTGGCTGTGCCCAGAGAGAAGAATTATCCTGGTCTAATTCCTTTCTAAGACAGCATTCCAGCTTCTTCCTAGTAGAGGACCTTCTTTTCTGTTGTGATGATATATTTATTCCCTGCTTGGGAAGTAACATTTCACTTGGACAGTGAAAATGGAGGGGTGCACTTCAGCACTCCCATTTGAATTGTTCAGATGAGAAATTAATGTCCCAGCGTTGATGCCTTAGAAATGTGGGGCAGAAAAGACGTGAAAGACTGATCGAATAAATAAGCGCAGGCAGCAGTGGGTGCAAGATTGATCTCTGAAGTGTGAAAAAACTTCGTCTCAAAGAAGGAGAAGATCTGTCAGGTCTCATGCTGTAGACATCTGACAAGTGAGTTATTCTGAGGGCTGCACCATGGCCTGATACCAGGCACAGCTGATGGACTCCCCAGCTGGCTGCTTCTGCAACTCACAGTGCTGCCAGGACCTCAGCATAAGCTGCTAGGAGCTCTCTGAATTTGAGCTCATCCCAGGTGTATCCTGCTGCCACAGCTTTGCTGTTGTCCCTAGGCCTGCCTCCCATCCTATAGCCCCTGCCCCATCCCTTCTTCCTTCCCCAAGTCCAAAATATGGAGGCTTAGTAACTGCATGAAGAGATAGAAGGACCTAGGTGTGGGATGAAGGATCCTCACAGCTTTACTATGATTACATTTTGGGGGGATTTGGTAGGGGGAACTGTGGGCAGTGCTTGTGCCATCTGTCTTTGGGTGTCAGTTTTAAAGATTTGATCACATTCTAGGAAAGGATTTTGCCTGTCCAGGCTGCTCAGGGGATGTCTGTTCTTCCATTTCTAGAATCCATTTCATGTCTGCATTATTGAGTGCTGCGTAGGGCACTGGAGAAGGATCATCTGGTGTCACTTGTATGGAAAGTGCACAGTGAGCTGTTTCTGTTCAGTGTTTTGCTGGTTAACTAGGCCAAGGTGGCAGCTAACATTTGCTTGGCTGTAGAGGCCACCTACCTTAGAAGGTAAAATTAGATACCCAAGAAATGCCCTTGTTCCCTGCATTGCACGTGAGGCTGTGAGAAGAGTGACATTTGCTTTGCAGTCAGCTGTTTCACCTCTTTATTTCAGAGGAAAACTGAAGCAGATGAGATCATACACAGGCATTGATTAGTACCTGGAAATCACATTCCTTCTTGTGGACTAACCTGTTAGCTCACACAAAGCAGAAAGGAGCTGGGATTCTGTGACTGTGGGAAGATGAACCTGCCTATGGCTTGGACTCTGTTTTTTTGTACTGAGAATAAAGTTTACAAAATAGTGAGAGCACAGAGTTGAGAGGGGAAAATAGAGACCAAGGTCTGGATTCAGAACTGGTAAGAAAAGCATTCTGGTTTTAGAGAAAGGATGTGGCCAAAGAGCTCAGGCACAATAATGCAACCCCTGGAGTCTCAGCCTTTAACAGGGATTTCTTGGCACTCTGGAGGGAAAAAAAAAGTCATTACCATTTTATCCCAAGGTCATTTTCCTGAGACAATGCTCCTCAGGCCTCTTATGAAACCTAAAGCAGTGGAAAATTTGCTTACCTCTGCTGTGCCAGAGAAACTTCTCTGTACAAAGCTCTAAAGAACTGCTTGCTTTTCATGTGAGGCAGGGTCCAATCCTCATGCAAAAGAGCTGCCAGACTCAGCTGATGTCTCTAAGATGCTGATAGAGACTTCACAGGAGAGAAGAGAGAAGCTGAGGCAAACAGTACCACAGCTTTCCCCTTCAAAATTAACTCAGCTCCTGGTGTCAGTTTAAATTCTGGGTTTTTTAATAATATCTTCTTCCCTTTTAAGCTGATTTGCACATCAAATCTGGCATCCCCATTAGTTAGAATGCTCCAGGTCTACCCTGTACCTGTTGCCAGCTCTGAGATACACCCAGTGCTACCACACCACCCTCCCAGTCTCTAGTTAGCTGAATGCAAGACAGACTTCCTTCAAATCCTTCTCAGCGTAGGTGATGTGCAAGGTTTCTAATCACCAGCAGCATAAGAAGAACATGTTCAAGTCAAAGAAAACTAACTCTGACTTTCCACAACACCCTGCTTGCCAAGTTGGAGAGATGTGGATTTGCTGAGTGGACTGTTCAGTGGGTAAGGAATTGGCTGGATGGCCACATCCAGAGGGTGGTGCTGAATGTCCAGATGGAGAACAGTGACAGGTGGTGTCCTTCAGGGGTCTGTGCTGGGACCTGTGTTGTGTAATATTTGCGTCACTGTTATAGGCAGTGGGGTCCAGGCACCATCAGCAGTGTGCAGGTGGCACCAAACTGAGTGGTGCTGTCGATCTGCCAGAGGGACAGGATGGCATCCAGAGGGACCTGGACAGGCTGGAGAGGTGTGCCCAGGTGAACCTCTTGAGGTTCAACAAGAGCAAGTGCAGGGTTCTGCACCTGGGCCAGAACAATCCTCACTGTCAGTACAGGCTGGGGCAGGAGGTGACAGAAAGCAGCCCTGAGGAAAAGGGCTTAGGGGTGCTGATGGATGAGAAGGTGGACAGGAGCAGGCAGCATCAGACTGCAGCACAGAAGGCCAAGGGTGTCCTGGGCTGCATCCAAAGCAGTGTGGCAGAGGAGATGCTGCCTTTCTGCTCTGTGGGGACCTCACCTGCAGTGCTTCATCCAGCTCTGGAGTCCTCAGCGCAGCAAGGACATGGACCTGATGGAGCAGGTCCAGAGGGCCACAAAAATGATAAGGGATTTGGAGCAGCTCTGCCATGAGAACAGGCTGAGGGAGATGAGGGTGTTCAGCCTGGAGAAGACAGACTCCAGGCAGACCTGCCAGTACCTGAAGGGGGCTACAAGAAGGCTGCAGAGAGACTGTTTGCAAAGGCTTGCAGGGACAGGACAGGGACAATGGCTTCAGACTACAGCACAGCAGATTGAGGTCGGATGTGAGGAACAAGTTCTGCACCATGAGGGTGCTGAAACACTGCAACAGGTTGCCCAGGGAGGTGGTTGAGGCCCCATCCCTGGAGATATTCAATGTGAGGCTGGACAACCTGCTCTAGTGGAGGACAGCCCTGCTGACTGCAGGGGGTTGGACTGGGCGACACTTCTGTGACTCTGTGGTTCCTGGTTTAATAACTGACATATTTTAAACTAAAACAAGGCTAAGGATGTCCACTCTTCCCTCCTGGAGGCAATTGCCTTTCTACTTTTGTTTGTTTGTTTTCAGGAAGGAATTACCTTGAAGAAAGTATCCAGGTCCAACTTGCAAATGGGACAGTAGGAAGGACCCTTTTAACTCTGTGTATGAAAGGCTCTTCTCAAACACATAGCAATGTATAGAACCATGTGTGGTTCTAACCTCATTGACAGGAGCAAGTTTATATTCACCTGAGCAGTGAAAACAACCATTTTCTTCACACATACACTTCCACTTCATTCACAGTGGATCACTATTTAAAATTTGCTATAGTAATTAATCATTTACGATTTTGATTCAACCAGACTCTGGTTTATAGGAAGGTTTTTGTTGTATGGTCCTAACCCAGGATTTTTGCATGTATATTGGATTTTTCCATCACACAGCCTGGATTCTCCTGGATAAATATGAAGATAACAGGATAATTATGAAGAAGATCCAAACCTTTGTGTTCAAGTTTTTAACCCTCTTCATCTTTCTGTAGACCTGAGTGGGTTGATCCTACAGCAAAAGAGAGGAAAGGAAGCAGCACTCTGCATCCTTCTCTGTCTAGAGAGTTTACAAGTTTGGACTTGTAACTCATGCTGGAGAGTTGTCAGACTTTCACTTGCTCACCTGCTCTGCAGTTAGCTGCTGGCTCCAGAGCCTGAGCTGCTTTTTTTTTTTTATTATTATTATTATTTTTCAGTGTGCCCAGGTGGCCAAGAGGGCCAATGGCATCCTGGCCTGGATCAGGAGCAGTGTGGCCAGTAGGACGAGGGAGGTTATTCTGCCCCTGTACTCAGCACTGGTCAGGCCACACCTTGAGTGCTGTGTCCAGTTCTGGGCTCCTCAATTCATGAGAGATGTTGAGGTGCTGGAAGGTGTCCAGAGAAGGGCAATGAAGCTGGTGAGGGGCCTGGAACACAAACCCTGTGAGGAGAGGCTGAGGGAGCTGGGGGTTGTTTAGCCTGGAGAAGAGGAGGCTCAGGGCAGACGTCATTGCTGTCTACAGCTACCTGAAGGGAGGTTGTAGCCAGGTGGGGGTTGGTCTCTTCTCCCAAGCAACCAGCAGTAGAACAAGGGGACACAACCTCAAGTTATGACAGGGGAGGTCTAGGCTGGATGTTAGGAGGAAGTTGTTGGCAGAGAGAGTGATTGGCATTGGAATGGGCTGCCCAGGGAGGTGGTGGAGTCACCGTCCCTGGAGGTGTTCAAGAAAAGCCTGGATGAGGCACTTAGTGCCATGGTCTGGTTGACTGGATAGGGCTGGGTGCTAGGTTGGACTGGATGATCTTGGAGGTCTCTTCCAACCTGGTTGATTCTATTCTATTCTATTCTATTCTATTCTATTCTATTTGATTCAATTCTATTCAATTCGATTCTGTTCTAGAAGAGCTTTTAATAGTTGTTGTACTTGAATAACCCTGGGACAGTAAGCAGGGCACAGCCCTTTCCCATAGGGACACAGGACATAGGCACAGAGGATCTTTTTTCTCCCTAAACAAGTGCCTGGCAGTTTAAAACCTGACATTATGACACAGAATTTCCATGCTGATTTTTTAGCTACCAACAATGATCCCTGCTAACAATTTATGTGTTTTCACTTGCTCTGTGTTAGGATTCATTTCAGGCTCAAATATGGCACTGTCCAATGAGTTTATGGTGGACCGAGGTAACCCTCCCATTCTCTGTTTTTATTATTGTGACTGCTGATAATGAATTCTTTAGAACTAGCCACACACACACACACACAAAGCATCTTTTAGTCCTGGAAACTCAGGCCTGCTCTTTAATTTCCTGTGTTAATTCTATTGGTTCAGTTAGCTAAGGTCGAATACATTTTCGATGCTGATTTTGCAACCTGCAGAATCAAATCTTTGACTTACCCAGTTGGCTCCACACAGCTGCCCTTGTAGTAAGCTGCCTTTTGCTCATTTGTTTCTCAGTAAAGCTTGTCTTAAAAAAGAAGCAGTTGGTCTTGATTACTAAAGATGACCAGATGGAGAACCAACTGCTGTGCTGAGGAGCTTGTTTCATTAGTTCATTATTCTCACTGTTTAGAATCTGTGCCTGATTCCTAATTTTGAGGTAGGTGGCTTCAGTTTCCAGTTATTGATTCCTGTTTGGTTAACACTCTTCTCTCCCAGGTTTAACAGCATGCTATCACCTGCTAGTTTCTCCCCAACACTGCACTCCTCTAGCTGATCATGACATGTCACCATATTCTTTTTGATAAGAGTCCTTTGTGCACCTACTCCTTCGAGACAGAGTCACAGAATCACAGAAGCATTTAGGTTAGAAAAGTCTCTTAGGATCACCAAGTCCAACTGAGAATTCTAAGCCATATCCCCAAGCACCACATCTGAATGACCTTTAAACACACCCAGGGTTGGTGACTCCACCACCTCCCTGGGCAGCACAGTCTAATGTCTGACCACTCTTGCTGGGAAAAAAAATTCTTCCTAATGTTCAGTCTAAACCTGCCCTGTTGCAGCTAGAAGTTCAACACCATCCTGACTGGCAGAAGAAACATTCTGCACTTGCCAAACAATTCAAACAACAAACCTGTGTTTTATTCAGATGCCAAAATTTCCCCTCAGGACTTCCATATTGCCTGATAAATAAACTAAAAAAGTCTGCAGCACATCAGAACTTGAAAATCTGAGGAGTAAACAGAATAAACTGAGTATTCATGTAAACATTTCAGGGATGCTCTGCTGTCTGAACTGGAGGGAAATTCAGAAAGCAGAGGCTTTGAAAGAGCATGAGACATTGCTGCCTTGTTCTTGCTTCTCTACAGGGACATAGGTGTGTGTCAGGATATCAAAAGGTGATGCTGATTCTTTATTCCACTTGAGTTTAGAGGGAGGAGTAAAAGTGTGCAGTGTGACATTAAATATTGGAAATGGTGCTCTGTTAAGCGTGATCACTTAGTCATTAACGTGGCAAATACAGAGACAGCTCCAGAAGTTAGGCTTCAGACATCTCTTTAGGGTGTAGTAAAAGGAACTTTTTATTTTTCAGATGAAAGAGATTAGAATTCCACAAATCCATCATTCTTTAGGGGATTGGCTCACGAAAAAAAATATGAAGCTTTCTTTTCTGAGGAGCCTAGAAGAGTTGGGAGAGGATAGGCTGGTGTATAGGGTTAACACTCCAGGGGGAGTAACCCTGAACCTGACCCTAGGTGGTCTTGACCCCTCCCCAGGGGTGGGTCTGAACCCCACCAGGTGTTGGTTAGCCCACTGCCCCTTCCCGTCTAAAGACCCATAAAAGCAGGGGGACATTTCATTTCTCTCTCTCTGCGCTCCCTGCCTCGGTTTTACCACCATCACCATCCTGCTCCTGTTTTCTCTTTGTTTTACCACGTGGCCATCAAACTCGAGTTGTATTTATACCTTTTGTATTTGCTTTCCCTTTCCTATACCTTTAGTAACTTCCCTATCTCAGACACCTTTTTAAGTTATTGTTAAACTTTTTTAACTTCCAAATCGAGTGAGATTCATTTATTTGGGTGTGCTTACTCCTCTCTCTCTTTCCATCTAATCCCTTTCTTTTGGGAAAGAAGAGGGAAGGGCACTCTATAAAAATTGTTATTGGTTCTATCGAATTTATTTGATTCTCTGGAAATTTAAGTTAGAACCGAGACCGCTGGGTACCCGCAAGCAGCACAGAAGTGATCATTTGAGCTGGATGTCACCTTTGTGTTTATGCACTGTATAAGACAGAAAGAATGTTTAGTCCAAAGAAAACATAAATATCAGTCAGTGCCAAGGGCTTGTGTCATCCCTGTATGGCACTTTCTGGCCAGGGTTTGCCAGTGAGGAAGATCTTGTGGCCTTTACAGATGCTTTCCCCTTAGGTTCTGCAAATTCAGGGTGACTTGTTTAGGTGGAAGAAGCACTGTAAGAATCATGGGTTCCACTCTCAGGTCAGAATCACAGAATAATTGTCAGAGTTGGAAGGAATCCTGAGGATCATCTAGTTCCAACCCCTCTGCCACAGGCAGGGACACCCTCCACTAGATCAGGTTGCCCAGGGACACAGTTATGGTGAGTGAACTTTTGGGCAAGCCTCTTAAGTGGGCTGCGTTGTCTTACCGGGTGCAAGAGCAGAATCTATGGAGGTGCTCATCACAGAAGATGCTCAGACACAATGCTGGTTAGGACCAGGACAGTTCTGGTTACTCACTAAGAGGAAATGCAGGACCTGGCTCCAGTGTTTTGCAAGGATTGTGCTTTCATAATTACCATACAGAAAGACAAAAGGACAAAATGGTGGTGGAGATGGTGAATGTTTTCTCCAAAGTTCTTGGACCTTCCAGTGTGAAGTATTAAGTTCAAACCAGTTGTGTAAGGTGTACACAGATGGAGGTGAAATGCTGAAAGATTCAGGCAGCAGGCTTGAAAGCTTCTGACCCAAACATTGCAGTCCTTTCCTTTCAGCTGTGCATGTCTAATAAGGCATTTCATGATGGTTAAATCCCAACTGCATCCCTCTGCTCAGTGATACTGAGTGCAAGAAAAATTACTTCATTTGTTGATGAGCAGTGTGTAACAGCCTGGCAATGATGGCAGTGGTGCTCTTCCTGGCTCAGCGCTCCTGTCCCTGTTGCACTCTTCTCCCCTCACTCTGGACTTGGATGCCTATAGCACACAGCACACCACTGCCTGTGTTCCTTGGCTCAGGATTCCATTTCACTACATCATAAGCTATGAACACAACCTTGTCATTGCAATTTGTCACACTTTTTTGTGTGCTCTATATCTGACTGAATTCCCATCTCCCCAGCCCATAGGCTACTAGTCTGGAACAAATCTCTGAAACATAATGGAAAAGGATAAAAAAACCCCAAACCTCTAGGAAAAAAAAGTCTCCCAGTCACCACTTCTCCTCCCAACAGAAGCCAGCACATCACTGTGGGCGGTAGCTGTTTCTCCTGGCTCTGTGTGTTGTACCAGGTCAACCAAGACTGGCTGCCAGGAAGACATGCTGGCACTTGCTGGCTGCTGAGGCTGCTGTTCAGGGAGCACTGGGGTCGGCATGCAGGCACTTTCTGAAGAACAGCTTGGCTTCTCCCGGATATGAAGTCATTTTGCTCTCTTTATCTTCTAGACTTTCCTCTTGACAAATATATGAAATGTTGTGGAGGAAATTCTTAGGCATGAGCTATGCTGCTTTATAAGCTGAGCATGGTTGGGAAAGGGAGAAGGCACATACCTCCAGGCTTTGAGGAGAGAGGAAGGAAAGCACCAGCTGCCATCGTCAGCAAATAGGTGACCACAGGAGCCAAGTTCTAACCCTGCTTTGACCCCAGCAGACACCTCAGCTTTTAGAGATTTTGATGTGGTTTGGATTTGTTTTAAATGACATTACTTAGGTTTGCTACTGTGACCTCAAGCAGGTCATTTTGCCCCACAACTCACTTGCTGTGTAAAATTAGCACCTTTTCATCTGTTTCTGTGAGAGTCAAGTCCACTGATGACCCCCAGATAGAGATGGTTTAGATAACTTCTGAGGATGCACCAAGCACTTCAGAACTTACTATGTGACATCAGAAGAAGCATTTTACCCTGACTAGCCCGGCAGACATAGAGACCACGGCAAAATTAACTCCATGGAAATGGGTTTAAGCTGGAGGAGGGGAGATTTAGACTGGATGTTAGGAGGAAGTTCTTTACAGTGAGGGTGGTAAGACACTGGCACAGGTTGCCCAGGGAGGTTGTGGATGCTTCCTCCCTGGAGGTGTTTAAGGCCAGGCTGGATGAGGCCTTGAGCAAGCTGCTCTAGTGGGAGGTGTCCCTGCCTATGGCAGGGGGTTGGAGCTGGATGATCCTTGAGGTCCCTTCCAACCTAAACCATTCTAAGATTCTATGATTCTATGATACAGATTTAGATTTCAAATTTTAATTCATTCTTCTTGTACCCTCTCTGCCCTCTGTGCCCTTCAGCCAATGTGTGCAATCAAGAAAGCAGGACCAAAAAAAAAGCTACGTGTTCATGGAATGTGACTTGCTGCTAGAAGCCAGACTTCAAGTGGTTTTAACTGCATTCATAGTATCACAGTCTCACAGTATCATCAGAGTTGGAAGAGACCTCACAGATCATCAAGTCCAACCTGTTACCACAGAGCTCAAGGCTAGACCATGGCACCAAGTGCCACGTCCAATCCTGCCTTGAACAGCTCCAGGGACGGCGACTCCACCACCTCCCTGGGCAGCCCATTCCAGTAGCCAATGACTCTCTCAGTGAAGAACTTTCTCCTCACCTCAAGCCTAAATTTCCCCTGGCGCAGCTTGAGGCTGTGTCCTCTTGTTCTGGTGCTGGCTGCCTGAGAGAAGAGAGCAACCTCCTCCTGGCTACAACCACCCCTCAGGTAGTTGTAGACAGCAATAAGGTCTGCCCTGAGCCTCCTCTTCTCCAGGCTAAACAATCCCAGCTCCCTCAGCCTCTCCTCGTAGGGCTGTGCTCGAGGCCTCTCCCCAGCCTCGTTGCCCTTCTCTGGACACGTTCAAGCATCTCAATGTCCCTCTTAAACTGGGGGGCCCAGAACTGGACACAGTACTCAAGGTGTGGTCTAACCAGTGCAGAGTACAGGGGCAGAATGACCTCCCTGCTCCTGCTGGCCACACCATTCCTGATGCAGGCCAGGATGCCATTGGCTCTCTTGGCCACCTGGGCACACTGCTGGCTCATGTTCAGGCGGGTATCAATCAGCACCCCCAGATCCCTCTCTGTCTGGCTGCTCTCCAGCCACTCTGACCCCAGCCTGTAGCTCTGCATGGGGTTGTTGTGGCCAAAGTGCAGCCCCTGGCACTTGGAGCCATTGAATGCCATCCCCTTGGACTCTGCCCATCTGTCCAGGTGGTCAAGGTCCCACTGCAGAGCCCTTCTGCCCTCCAACCCAGCCACATCTGCCCCCAGCTTGGTGTCATCTGCAAACTTGCTGATGACTGACTCAATATTGCAGGATTTATTTTCCACTTGCAATGCAGATTTTTGACACCGCTGAGCTATCAAAAGTGCTCAATACATTCTGTGTACTTTGTGCCAAAGAGGAGCCATAGGACAAAGCCAGGAATGCTCCAAAGCAAATTTCCCCTTCCTGCCCTGCCTGTCTTCTTTACATTTAGTGGGTTTATTTTGTGCCTTCTTTCTATTAGATGGTTCAGACTTGTTGAAAGGATTGTGCTTCCTATCAACATGACATGCTATTTTGTCTAATGCCAGATAGTTACATGCAGGTAATTACTTTCCTTGTTGTACATCTGGCCCAATTTTCTTTCTTAATTGGCAAGTCAGATCACTCTTTTACCTGCACATCAATTCTTTTTTCTATCACATGATAAGTATTTTTCAACAGACAATTTCTAACTCAGAAGAAAACTTGCACATAGTTGCTAAACTGTGGCTCTTACTCCTAAGTTGCAAACCATGTTTGCAAGTTGGATGTATGCAACAAAAGAGGCAAAGAGGCATCAGCTCCTCCTGTTTGGAAATTCATCAAGATGATCAGAAGGTTGCTTGTCCAAACTTCCCAGTGTGTTTTGCTGAGTTATATTTTCAGTGTAAAGGAACTGCTCTCAGTGAAAAGTCTCATTGTACTCCTGCACTGCACTGTGTACTGTTGTTGAGAGCGTTTGTCTAGCAAGGGTTACCTCCATGCTGGCCATCTGCTGCCCTTCTCAAGCAGAGTAAGAGAGAATTAACACAACTAGCTGAGCATCACTGAGCTGCTTCACCTAAGCCAGTTGTATCCAGAGAACTGGGACACATTGGGATTGCCATCATAGAATCAAAGAATTGTTTCTGTTGGAAAGCCCTCTAAGATAATCCACTCCAACTATTGACCTACGACCACTGTGGCCATTAAACCATGTCCCCAGGTGTCATGTCCACACATGTTTTTGAACATCTTTAAACCATATCATTGTGATGATAGATTTACAGTTTTCTGTTACAGTGCTGTTATGTTACACTGATGTTCAGCAAGTACAAGATCTGATTTGCCAGGAATCAGGAAGAACCACAGAAAACTCTACAATCCCATGGAGTAAGAGAGAACCAAACTCTCATACTAGTTTGTGCCTTATTTATGGAAATTAAGTAAAGGGTATCAAAACCTAAACTCAATTGGAAAGGGTTTTAGAAGAGCTGCAGTAAGATCAAGTATACAATATCGTGCAGAGGAGGCCATAAAGATGCTCCAAGGGCTGCAGAAGCTCTGCTGTGAGCACAGGCTGAGGGAGCTGGGGGTGTGCAGCCTGGTGAGGAGAAGGCTCTAGGGGGACCTTAGAGTTGCCTGCCAATACCTGAAGTGATCCTACGGGAAAGCTGCAAAGACACTTTTGCTGAGGGTGTCTAGAGACAGGACAAGGGGGAATGATTTGAAGCTGAGGCAGAGCAGGGTTAGACTGGAGCGAGGAAGAAGTTTTTCAGTGTGAGGGTGGTGAGTGTCTGGAACAGGTTGTCCAAGGATGCTGTGGCTGCCTCCTCCCTGGGGGTGCTCAAGGCCAGGCTGGATGAAACTTTGAGCAGCTGAGTCTAGCTGAGAGGTGTCCTTGCCCATGGTGAGGAGCTTGGAGCAGATGAGTTCTGAGGTCCCTTTCAACCTGAGCCATTCTATCATTCTATGAATTTATTTTTTTTTTTAGCAACCCATATAAACCTCCTTTAAAGCAGAAGTGCCACAGAGTGGTAAATGGCCTGCTTCCTAGCTTTATTACTGCTTAAAATTGCCTGAGATAGAGACAGTTTTCAAGGAATTTCCTGTGGTATAAACATGACTGCAGAAATAATTTTCAGCAGTAAATTTGGTGAACTGCTGAACTTTGTTAAGATTTTTTTTGCAGTGTTCAATTCATTTTCATAACTTGTACAGCACTGGCAGTGCAAGGAAGTCCAAAGACTGAAGATTGAAAGCCTGAACAGGTCAAAGAAAAAAAAATGTCGTTCAGCAATCTTGAGCCTGTTAAAACACTAACTAGAAAATTAGGCAGGAAAAAGCTACAAAAATATTGACAGGATCTTTGATCAAGTGGGGGAAGAGGAGTAATCTGACAAACAGGAAATTACAAAGAATAACTATTTTGACTGTAGTGGAAATAGCGACTTAGGTAGCTGTGGTTCAAACTGGAGACAGAATATTTTCCTGGAATTTCAGGGAAAGGTATCCAGATGTCCAAACATTCTGCTCAATGTGGCTTCTATTTCACGTTTGGCAAGCCTTCAAAAAGCTGGCAGACAAGTTGAGCTGGACGATGTTTTCCAGTGCATTTACATAATTCCATACACATTTCATGCTTCTGCATTACATCTTTTAGCGGTGCTCAGGCTTAATTGTAGGAGGTTTTTTAAAGCATTGCATCGAGTAGTGTGAATTATTTCATTGCCCCCTGTCAAAATGCAAACCCTTAAACCTGTGAAGGGAAGTTGAACCATGGAGAAGGACATGATGGAGAAATCATAGAATCATAGAATCAACCAGGTTGGAAAAGACCTCCAAGCTCATCCAGTCCAACCTAGCACCCAGCCCTATCCAGTCAATCAGACCATGGGACTAAGTGCCTCATCCAGGCTTTTCCTGAACACCTCCAGGGATGGTGACTCCACCACCTCCCTGGGCAGCCCATTCCAATGCCAATCACTCTCTCTGCCAACAACTTCCTCCTAACATCCAGCCTATACCTCCCCTGGCACAACTTGAGGCTGTGTCCCCTTGTTCTACTGCTGGTTGCCTGGGAGAAGAGACCAACCCCCACCTGGCTACAACCTCCCTTCAGGTAGTTGTAGACAGCAATGAGGTCACCTCTGAGCCTCCTCTTCTCCAGGCTAAACAACCCCAGCTCCCTCAGCTTCTCCTCATAGGGTTTGTGTTCCAGGCCTTTCACCAGCCTTGTTGCCCTTCTGTGGACATGTTCCAGAACCTCAGCATCTCTCTTGAATTGAGTAGAGGTGTCCCCATGTAGTTGTAACAGACTGCTCTCAAAGGAGGAAAGAATGACCTGTGGTGACAGGAAATTGCTGCATCTTCTTTCCATGCAACCATGGCTTGGGCACTGTGTATTTAAAAAGGAATCCCCTGTACAACATTCCTGGCAGAATGCATGCAAAACATCCTGCTGGGAGTCTGGGAGAAGAGAGATCACGAAATGAAGCGAAGATACAGCGTGGCTAGGCAGGAAAGTACTCAGAGATGTGAAATGCAACAGGTGGGGTCAGTTGTATGCCCTTGAAGAGCTCCATAGCACTGCACAATGCACCATATTCAGTACTGCAGGATGCTGGGTGTGCTCTAACCGCACCAGCGGCAG
Organism: Tricholaema leucomelas; assembly: GCA_013400475.1. Lineage (NCBI taxonomy): Eukaryota > Metazoa > Chordata > Aves > Piciformes > Lybiidae > Tricholaema lacrymosa > Tricholaema leucomelas. The sequence goes on from WAAF01021093.1 coordinate 210,805, forward strand.
CTGGTACAACCAGGAGTATATCCCCATTGGTGGCTAACATCCCAGCCTAGGGAGCTTGAGAAAACCTACTGGAAATGCCTCCCCTTTGTACTACATAGGCTGCCCAGGGAGGTGGTTGAGTGAACATCCCCGGAGATGTTTCTAAGGGGTAGAGATGTGGTGCTGAGGCACATTGGTTAGCACCAGACCTAGTAGAGCTAGAGAATGGTTGAACTGGATGATGTTAAAGGGCTTTTCCAGCTCTCCTTATGAGGGCAGCCTGAGGGAGATGGGGCTCTGCAACTTGTAGAGTTTTCTACAACTACCCAAAGGGAGGTTGTAGCCAGTGGGGTTGGTCTCTTCTCCCAGGCAATCAGCAATAGAACAAGAGGATGCAGTTTCAAGTTGTGCTGGGGGAGGTCTAGGCTGGATGTTAGGAGGAAGTTTTTCACAGAGAGAGTGATTGGCATTGGAGTTGGTGGAGTCACCATCCCTGGAGGTGTTCAAGGAAAGCCTGGATGGGGCACTTAGTGCCATGGTCTAGTTAATTGGCTAGGGCTGGGTGCTAGGTCAGACTAGATGAGCTTGGAGGTCTCTTCCAAGCTGGTTGATTCTGTGATTCTATGAGAAGAGAAGCCTGAGAGGTGACCTCATGAATGGCTATAAAAACGTGCAAGGTGAGTGCCAGGAGGCTGGAGCCAGCCTCTTCTTGATGATGCCCAGTGACAGCACAAGGGGCACTGGTGGAAGTTGAGGCATAGGAAGTTTCATGAAATTATGAGGATTTTTTTCAGTGGGAGGGTGACAGAGCCCTGGAACAGGCTGCCCAGGGCGAGTGTGGAGTCTCCCTCTCTGGAGATACTCAAGACCTGTCTGGCTGTGTTCCTGTGCCATCTGGTCTGGGTGATCCTGCTCTACAGGGGGGTTGGACTGGATGAACTTTTGCCATCCCTTACAGCCCCTGACATTCTGTGATTCTGAGGTTCTGAGGTTCTGAGGTTCTGAGGTTCTGTGAAACGACTCTGTGAATATTTCTCTTTTACATTTTATCTGGCTTGCTATGTGAGAGAAGTTGGATGTCTGTTTCTTTTATCCCTTTTTATTTCAGGAGCACTTCTCTGGTTGAAGCCAACCGATAGTGCTCTAAGAAATTGAAGTTGGTTTTTTTTAGAGCCAGAGCCCATATTGCATTTTGCCCAAGAAAAAAAAAAAGATTTCTGTCTTTTGGGGAAATGTTTATCCATATTTTGCATAGTGTCTTTTTAATTAAATGAAGAGTGCAGACAGGGTTGTTTATAGTCTGTGTGTATATGCAATTAAGGACAAAAGAAAAAGATCCCTTTCTAACATAATCAGCAGGGACATAGCAAAATTATCATTATTATTATGGATCCTGTGCAGAATAACAAATAACTTGGATGAGTAAAGCAGCCTATAGATATGAAAACAACCTCTCTTTGTTTCCAAGAAAGGAAAAAAAGAACCCAGCTATGTATATATTGAAATCATGATAATTTTTAATAATACTTCATTCTGAAGGCACAATGCACACAGTGCAATCCATTTGATTATTTCAGCATATTGTATAAACATTAATTAACCTTACTTCATTAGGAAGTGTGTTGTTTGCTCTGCTCATATATGAAATCTGATAGGATGGAGTACTGCAGAGCAGATTTCTCTCTTTCATTTTGCACTCCTCGAGTGCTGGATGATTGACATTCTGGAAGCCAGGCTCAAATTTCCTCAAGTTATTCCAAAACCTGTGTGCTGTCAATGTTTAGTGACTGTGATTCAGGACACATTTCTGTGATTAGATGCAGAAAACAACTCGGTTGGCACCCAGTTGCAGGCAAACAATACAATTTCGGTCTGTTCTGGAAGGCATGCTGTGTTAGCACTCTGCCAGCAGAGGCTCATGGTAACTCAGGTTGAATGCAAATAGAGCTGCACAGCTTCCAGACCACAGCTGATTTAAATCCAGAAAGATGTGAGGGTTGACAGATAAACCACGTGTAGGCCTGCCCCCAGAGCAACCATGTGCACCAGCAGAGCACTCAGAGTCATTCCCATGTCTTTCCCAGCTAGACCATCTTTCCTCTCCAGAAAGAGGTGAGTGCAAAAATATAGTGAAACCTGATGTCCTAGTAAATGTATGAGGAACAACAGCAAAAAGCTACAACACAGAAATGGGACTGTTACAGGTACCTTTATTTGCCCAAGAGCATATCTGCTTCGACTTCAGTTGATAGGACAACTTAGCGATGCCTTTCATACATCACTGCCTTTCTGCTCCATGACTGCTTAACAGTGTAGCAAGGCACACCCTTGTGTGCAGAGAATCATAGAATGGTTTAGGTTGGAAGGGACCTCAAGGATCATCCAGCTCCAACCCCCCGCCATAGGCAGGGACACCTCCCACTAGAGCAGGTTGCTCAAGGCCTCATCCAGCCTGGCTTTAGACACCTCCAGGGAGGAAGCATCCACAACCTCCCTGGGCAACCTGTGCCAGTGTCTCACCACCCTCACTGTAAAGAACTTCCTCCTAACATCCAGTCTAAATCTCCCCTCCTCCAGCTTAAACCCATTCCCCCTCATCCTGACATTACCAGACCTTGTCAATAGTCCCTCCCCAGCCTTCCTGTAGGCTCCCTTCAGATACTGCAAAGCCACTCTAAGGTCTCCTCGAAGCCTTCTCTTCTCCAGGCTGCAGAGCCCCAACTCTCTCAGCCTGTCCTCATAGCAGAGCTGCTGCAGCCCTCTGATCATCTTCGTGGCTCTCCTCTGGACTCGCTCCAGCAGTTCCATGTCCTTCTTGTGCTGGGGGCTCCAGAACTGCACACAGTACTCCAGGTGGGGTCTGAGGAGAGCAGAGTAAAGGGGGAGAATCACCTCCCTTGCCCTGCTGCCCACACTGCTCTTGCTGCAGCCCAGCACAGGGTTGCTGTCTGGGCTGCATGTGCACACTGCAGGCTCATGTTGAGCTTTTCAGAGGGGTGAGACCTGCTGTGCTGAAAACAACCACTGAGATGCTGGGATGGAGGTGACCTTTACAAGGCAGGTGGCACATTATTCTGCTTTGGGGGAAGACCAGGAAGAACTGGACTTACACCTTTGTATGCTCTCTTCTACAAACTCTTCATGATGGGTTTCACAGAATCACAGAACTGTCAGGGCTGGAAGGGACCTCTAGGATCATTCATCTCCAACCCCCCTGCCATGGGCAGGGACATTTCACGCTAGATCAGGTTTCCCAGAGTCCAGCCTGGCCTTAAAAACACCCAAGGATAATACTTCCACCACTTCCATGGGCAACCTGTGCAAGTGTCTCACCACTTCCATGGTGAAGAACTTCTTCCTAACATCCAACCTGACTCTCCCCACTTCTAGTTTTGCTCCATCTCCCCCAGTCCTGTCACTACCTGATACTCTAAAAAGTCCCTCCCCAGCTTTCTTGTAGTCGCCTTCAGATACTGGAAGGCCACAATAAGGTCTCCTTGGAGCCTTCTCTTCTCCAAACTGAACAACCCCAACTCTCTCAGCCTGTCCTCACAGCCTTTCTCCAGCCTTCTGATCATCCCCGTGGCCTTTCTCTGGACACCTTCCAGCACCTCTGTATCTTTCCTGTCCCAGGGGCTCCAGAATTGGGCACAGTGCTTCAGGTGAGGTCTCACCAGAGGGTACAGAGAGGCAGAATCCTCTCCCTTGCCCTGCTGCCCACACTTCTCTTGATGCTATGCAGGCTCTGGTTGGCTCTCTGGGCTGCGAGCGCACACTGCTGGCTCATGTTGAGCTTCTCATCCACCAGCATCCCCAAGTTCTTTTCTTCAGGGTTGCCCTCAAGCCAGGCATTGCCCAGCCTAGGTCAGTGCTTGGGATTGGCCTGACCCAGCTGCAGAACCCTGCCTTGTTGAACCTCATGATGCTGGCTTGGGCCCAGCTCTGCAGCCTGTCCAGCTCCCTCTGGGTGGATCCTTCCCTCCAGCTTTCAGCCACACCACACAGCTCGGTGTCGGCAAACTTGTTGAGGCTGCCTCAGTGCCAGTGTCCATGTCACCCTGGAAGATGTTAAACAAGACAGGTGCCAGTGCTGATCCTTGAGGGACTCTATTTGTCATTTAATTCCAATAACTACTCTTACACTGGAAAAAAAACTTCTTCATATGAAGCCCAGATTTGGGTGTTGTTTTCTGTTGAGAGAATCAGGCAGAGATGGGACTTCTTCCTCATGTGCTGGGTGTGGAGAATATTTGCTGATCTTTTGAGGTCCATTCCAGCCCCTGACATTCTGTGTGATTCTGTGGAACAGGTTGCCCAGGGAGGTGGGAGAGTCACTGCCCCTGGAGGTGTTCAAGAAACCTGTGGACATGGCACTTTGGGACATGGCTTAATGGTTGTGATGGTGCTAGGCTGACAGTTAAACTCAATGATCTTAGAGGTCTTTCACAATTGAAACAAGTCTATGACTTAGCAGCAATAGCCATGTCTTGGGTCTGGATAGGGTAAGGTTAATTTTCACAAGAAGCTTGGAGTGACCACAGCCATGATAGCCAATTGAATCAGCCAATGGGACACTTGATATGACACTGATGTCATGTCTGCTACCTAAGAGGAGGACTGGATGGGCAAGTGTGTGGGTTTTGATGGTGGTCAGGTAGTGAGTGTTGAATTTGATATCCTCACTTGAGACATCATTGCATCACTGTTGTTGTTACTGTTCATTTGATTCTATATCCCATCCTAGTAAAGAGTGGTGAGGAGTTCGTGAGCAGGGGCTTCATTTGAGTAGGATGCTGGCTCTAGCCAGCTCAGAGCACTAGAGCAGGTGGGCAAGTCAGCAGCAGAGTCCTGCCAGCTGTTTGAATTCTGAAGAGCTAAGTGAAAGCACAGACAGAAGCCAAGCTGCAGTCAAGAAACAAGTAACCGATGCAGTCTGGGTCACAGAATCACAGAATCTCAAAACGTTAGGGGTTGGAAGGGAAGGGACCTGTAGAGATCCTTAGGTCCAACCCCCCTGCCAGAGCGGGGTCACCCAGGGTAGGCCACACAGGAACATATCCAGGTGGGTTTGGAATGTCTCCAGAGAAGGAGACTCCACCAGCTCTCTGGGCAGCCTGCTCCAGGCTCCAGCACCCTCGCAATGACAAAGGTTTTTGTTACGTTACATGGAGGTGAACAGTGGCAGAAGAATACATCAGTGTAGGACAGGCTGGTGCTGGAAAGGGCAGAAGCAGGAATCAGCCTAGACACCCAGCCAGTGGGAAGAGCACGTAGCAGTGCATCACAGAGATGACAGAGCAGCCAGACTCACTGCCGGTCCTTAGCTTCTCCCCACCATGGCCAGGTCTACTGAATCCATCTTGTTCAAGCAGACTGTAAGTGAATGGTCAGAAACAGCATCATGCAGCACACTGCCCAATCCAGCTCTAGAGATGAGTCAACAAGCCAGCTGAACTGCTGCAAGCATTCTTCTTATGTGGCTTTCCAGATTTCCCAAGCCATCTGTGGATCCAGCCCTGGCAAACAATCAGCTCCCTAGCAGGCTGCCCATCAAAGCAGCTGAGGCTCTCCCTGCAGTGACTGAAGGGGGTTTTTGGCTGGGGCAAAACCCCTTGTATCAATTTTCAAGCATGAGACAGATTCTGTGCAACACCAACAGCATGTTTTCTGCAAAGAAAAAGTAGATGTGTGCAATTCAGTGCATGAACTGGAGCAGACAGCCAGAAGGAAGTGGTTGTCACAGGCTTCTGGTGCATCCCCAAACTGTTAATTATTTTGTTTTTGTCTCACATTCTCAAACCAATCTCACAGAATCACAGAATGTCAGGGGCTGGAAGGGATGTCAAAAGCTCATCCAGTCCAACCCTCCTGCAGAGCAGGATCACCCAGAGCAGATCACCCAGGAGCACAGCCAGGCAGGTCTTGAATATCTCCAGAGAGGGAGACTCCACAACCCCCCTGGCAGCCTATTCCAGGGTTCTGCCACCCTCCCACTGAAAAAATTCTTCCTCATGTTTCCATGGAGTTTCCTGTGCCTCAGCTTCCATCATTGCCCCTTGTGCTGTCATTGGGCATCACCCAGCAGAGCCTGGCACCAGCCTTCTGGCACTCACTCTGCAGATCTTTATAACCATTCATGAAGTCACTTCTCAGGCTCCTCCTCTCCAAGCTCCAAGCCCCAGCTCCTTCAGGCTGTCCTCAAAAGGAAGAACGTCCTTCATGCACCTTGCAGGACAGCTCAGTATCTTTGTGGCTGTCCCCCATTACCCGCCTGAACATGAGCCAGCAGTGTGCCCAGGTGGCCAAGAGGGCCAGTGGCATCCTGGCCTGCATCAGGAACGGTGTGGCCAGCAGGAGCAGGGAGGTCATTCTGCCCCTGTACTCTGCACTGGTTAGACCACACCTTGAGTACTGTGTCCAGTTCTGGGCCCCCCAGTTTAAGAGGGACATTGAGATGCTTGAACGTGTCCAGAGAAGGGCAACGAGGCTGGGGAGAGGCCTCGAGCACAGCCCTACGAGGAGAGGCTGAGGGAGCTGGGATTGTTTAGCCTGGAGAAGAGGAGGCTCAGGGGAGACCTTATTGCTGTCTACAACTACCTGAGGGGTGGTTGTAGCCAGGAGGAGGTTGCTCTCTTCTCTCAGGCAGCCAGCACCAGAACAAGAGGACACAGCCTCAAGCTGTGCCAGGGGAAATTTAGGCTTGAGGTGAGGAGAAAGTTCTTCACTGAGAGAGTCATTGGACACTGGAATGGGCTGCCCAGGGAGGTGGTGGAGTCGCCGTCCCTGGAGCTGTTCAAGGCAGGATTGGACGTGGCACTTGGTGCCATGGTCTAGCCTTGAGCTCTGTGGTAACAGGTTGGACTTGATGATCTGTGAGGTCTCTTCCAACTCTGATGATACTGTGAGACTGTGATACTGTGATTTTCCAGAGTCCCTTTCAGAGCAGAGAAGGACCAGCTCATTGAGATTATTCTCTGCATTTAAAACAGACATGCTGTTAGCAAGGCAAATAAAAGTGTCTGTGGCTTCAAAACACATACAGCCACAAGCGTCCAGAGGAGGAAGCCCACTTTTCCCCAATGAGGTTCTGAGTAATAGTCACAAAACAGCCTGGAGATAAACAAGCACTGTTTTAGAAGTAATTAACTAACTGAATAATAACAATTATTACTGTCATTACATTTCTGGCTTGCTCTGAATGGTTAATTTTTCGGCTAATTTAAAAACTGAACTAATTCCATTTGTGCTGTACTGAGAAATGAGACCATGATGTGTCAGTGTGCAAACAGAACATGGAAGCTCGCCTGAGAGAACAGTAGGAGCCAATTATCGTCCCCCCGCGAGCTGGAGCCTTCTCCGGTGCTCCCAGGCTACGTAACCCTTAGGAATGTCTGAAGGCACAAATGACCTCATTTGCTGCTAGTTCCATCCTGAGCCAAGGACTCTGCACACCTCTCAGGATCATCCTAACAAATGGCATCATCTCCTCTTTGTTGTGCAGGCAACTAAAGGAGCTGAGTGGCCAAAACCAAAGGAAGTTCTACACAGGCAGAGGCAGAGGCAGAGGCAGAAGCATCTGGAGTACACAGCACACATATGGCCACGTGGTGAAGCCCATGGTGGCACAAGCTGTCTCCCTGCAGCCTGACAGGGTTAGCAATGCAGCAGATATCCACATGCAGCCTGTGGAGGAGCTCACGTCGGGGCAGCGGAATGCCCAAAGGAGGCTGTGACTACACAGGAAGCCATCACTAGAGCAGGCTTCTTATAGAATCTGTGGGAGAGGAACCCTTACTGGGGTATGTCTGCTGGCAGAACTCATGACCCTGTGGGAGACCCACTCTACAGCAATCTGTTCCTCAAGGACTGCATCCCATGGAAGGGACCCACGCCAGAGCAGCCTGTGAGAAAGATTCACGTTGGAGAAGCTCATGGAGGACCGTCTGCCCTGGGAGGGATCTTATGCTGCTGCAGGAGAGAATGGAAGGAGTCATCTCCCTGAGGAGGAAGAAGCAGCAGAGACAACACATGATCGACTGACCCCAAGCCTCATTCCCTGTCTCTCTGGAGGGGAGGAGACAGGGACAATCAGATATCAGGCTGGCTTGTGACTCAATTCCTCCTCCCCCTCAGCAGGGATGTGATGGAGAATTGAGAGAAACCAACAAAGCCCCATGGGCTGAGACAAGGAGAGTGGTAACAACACAAAGAGAGGAGAAACAGCAGTGGTGCCAAGAGCTCTAATGGAAAAAATGGACCCAGTGAGTGATATACAACACCAGTGCTCACCACTCAGCACCCACTGCCACTGCTGCCCAGCCTGCCCAGCCGCCTGCTCCAGTCATTTGAGCTATAGATGCTTCCCTGGTCAGTAACCACCACTCCTCTGACACACTGGACATGACATCAATCACAGAACTGGAGAATTGTTCTGATTGGAAAAGACCTCCAAGATCATTAAGCCCAAACATCAACCCAGCACCATCCTTCCTGCTGAACCTGCTGGCCTGAAGCACCATGTCTGCATTGGTTTTTAACAGCTCCAGAGATGGTGACTTGGTGACTCCACTACCTCCCTGGGCAACCTGTTCCAATCCCTGACTACCCTTTCAGTAAAGACATTTTTCCTAACCTCCAACTTAGACCTCTTCTAGCACAACTTGGGGCCATTTCCTCTTGGCCTGCCACTTGATACTGGGGAGAACAGACCAGTCCCCATCTCGCTCCAACCTCCTTTCAGGGAGTAGAGAGCAGTGAGGTGTCCTCTCAGCCTCTCTTCCCCAGAAATTCCCATGGACTGCTTCCATTGGCTATCCTGGCCATGGTCCCTCCCATCTTCTTGTGAAAACTAACCCTATCCTGGCTGAGCTCAAGACATCCAGGAGGAAAGGAGGGGTGGGGGAATGATTCCTTCAAGCTTTGGGCTTATTTTCTTATCACCCTACTCTGATTTTATTGGTAATAAATGGAATTATTTTCCCCAAGTTGAGCCTGATTTGCCCGTGATGGTAGCTGCTAAGTGGTCTCTCTGTCCTGATCTCAGCCCAAGAGCCTTTTGCTGTATTTTGCTTCCTGTGTTCAGCTGAGGACAGGAGTGACAGAGTGGTTTTGGTAGACACCTGGCAGCCACCCAGGGTCAAGCCACCACATTGCCATAGGCTGTACATGCTCCCAGCATGCAGGAAAGCTTCTGTCATGCTCCAGCTCCTTGTATTAGCAACTGAAAATGGCCAGTCAGCTTTGCTTTATCTCATCCAAAGCTCAAGAATGAAACAAGAACATTTTCATACATCGTGACAGAGCCTCAGAACTGGGACCTTAAAGGTGTATTTAAAGGCAGCAAGCACTACTGAGAGCTGCAATGTCAACAAATACAGGAGCCTCTTGGCCCTTCACGGGATCCAGCCCTGAAATTCTTTCCACTGTCCAAACTGACAGCATGCTAGGACAATTGTTTTTTCATAATGAATGCTTTAATTCCCTTGCTCTAGACCAAATCTTATTTTGTTGTTTGTTTACACACAAAGTGTCAGCAGAGACTGCACAGTGAGCTCGTAAAAGCTTTGTGGAACACACAGCTAAGGAAAGAGAAGCAAAGACCCGAGGCACATACCAACATCCTGCTCAGAACTCTGAAGCTGTACTGTTAAGGGCCCCACTGTAGAGAAAAGCTTTCTAGTTACTCACAGGAGTGGCAGTGAACATGAGCACATTAAAAATTCATAACTTGTAACACTTCTAAATTCTGCCCATCCTCATTTTCACTTTCTATCTGTGGCCAGAAGCTACTTTCTCGGGAAAGCTGTAAAGCTGCAGCAGTTTACATCTAAAGAAACTATTTTCCCTTCTGTACTCCTAGAATAGGAGTCATTCTGCCCCTGTACTCTGCACTGGTTAGACCACACCTTGAATACTGTGTCCAGTTCTGGGCCCCCCAGTTTCAGAGGGACTTTGAGATGCTTGAACGTGTCCAGAGAAGGGCAACGAGGCTGGGGAGAGGCCTCGAGCACAGCCCTACGAGGAGAGGCTGAGGGAGCTGGGATTGTTTAGCCTGGAGAAGAGGAGGCTCAGGGCAGACCTTATTGCTGTCTACAACTACCTGAGGGGTGGTTGTAGCCAGG
>WAAF01021096.1:0-56934 GCA_013400475.1 Tricholaema leucomelas
CCCCCCCCCCCCCCATTTTTCTTTTCATGGTTTATTTCTTCAATTTGCATGATTATGCATTCACCTACAATAGCTTTTGAGAATGTCCCTTGCTTTGTGCATTGTCCTGTGGTCCCATTTCCAATGCCAGTGAACTACATCTCTCCTCAAGAAGGCAAGAAGAGGTAAGTAGATGAGGTGGCTCAGTCTTACAGACCTTTGTTTCATACTTCCATGTCTCTAACAGAGGGTGCCTGCATACAGTTTGCTGGCAAGTGGAATCTCTGCTCGTGTCTCAGAATTACATCACCTCCATGGGATCAGGAAAATCTTGGTGTGATAGCAAAGGACAGGAAGGTTGTGCTGCCTCTGTCAGAAAGGCTGCCAAATGAAAAAAGATAACAGTGCATACTCTTTAAGTTGCATGTAAGATATAGATCAGTCTAGAAGTGGTTCAGTGTTTTGCTGGATGGGTCCTATCTGAGTTTCTCAAACAGCAAGTTCTCTGTGGGTGCCTTCTCTTGGCTTTATCTCTGAATTTGTCTTCTCTCTGCTTCAGTGCTGCTTACATACCTGAGGAACACCTACTGTCAACAAACGAAAAGAGAGATGTCGAAGGCTGCAGTTGATTGAATGTCATCTGCTCATTACTGAAGTTTAAGTTAGTATTTCTATCAAATCCTTCAACTTCGAATTGGAAGTTTGTGATGATTTAGTTTATTCCTTATGGTATCAAAATGTGGTGACAGCTTAAAGAAGAAAAATAACATTTTTCTGCTTTGGGGAGCAAAACCAGAGTACAGGATTTGTAATGGTTTTAATTATAGTACAGCACTGTTGCTCTTTTTCCTAAGTATTCACTCCTCATATTTTTCTTTTGTTGGTAGTCAGTTGACAAGGGGAAGCTCTTATTCCATCTTCATACTATGATGTTCAGTTTTGTAAATTCCAGTTGGAAACAGTTTATTTATCAGAATTATATGAAGAGTTGCTAAGCAGGTCTTCGTTAGGTTCAGCTTTTAAAAGACCCATTTGGTTAACAGCAAAGTCTATAGCTCCTCTCTTTCTGTGCTCCCACATTGACTTGCCAGGTAGTAACTCCTTGCCTCTGGGCAGGGGAGAGACAAGGCATCAGGATCTGTGCAAGGAAATCCTGCAAAGTGAAACACTTGTTTACGAGCAGTGGTAATACTGAAATAGGTGAGCAAGAGCTGGAGCAGCCCAAACACACATGGGCTTTTGGGGGTTACATGTCTCAGCCCAGTGCCAACACCTGTAGGATAATGCTTTCATGCTGACTGCCACAGGTGACATCTATTTGCTTGAGACCCTGGCATAAGTACAGGGCAGGGAGAAGGGATTTGAACAGGAGCCTATCTGGGACAAAGAGTGCACTTGTGCACAAGGCATTTCCTTGAGAGGGAAGCAGCAGTATAACATCATGGATTCGAGGGAACATTTTGAGCTTGTGTAAAACTTTCAGTCAACCCCTGTTGGGACCTTCAAGCTGTCTTCTGTCCCTACAGACTACATAAACCCTGCATGGGCTTCAGGCACAGGGAAACCCTGCTAAATACTCAGTATGACTGATGGTTTTGCCAACACATCTGTGGCACGGAACTGACAAGATGAGGAACCTTTTTTGTTAGATGGTTTTAGATTAAATCAGCTTAGAACCAAACAAGAGGGGGAAGTGAAGACAAAGTTGGCATTTTTCAAGGAAGCCCTGCTATTCTGCAACCTCCAGTGTGAAGAATTGCTCTCTGGCCAAGGGAGTGCTGAATAAGGTGCAGATTATGTAGCAGGGTCTGTGTGTAGAGGTCAGGTCTTTAAAGATATTATCTATCCATCTCATCTTTATTTCCTGCATTTGCTGTAACTGAATGCTTGAAAGAGAAAAGAAGCAGCAAACCTTCATCTTCACAGCTGGTAAATCTATCCTTATTATGCTTCTGTTCCTCAAGACTGCTTTCTAATCTGGAGCTCAAAAATCACCATAAGTGATTTTTAAATATTCTTTTAAAACATCCATGCAAGTTTTTAATGTGTTTAATCTTTGTGGCTTTGTCAACACCTCACAAACTTATACACAGACAGTAAAAATCAGAGAAACTGGAGATGTGTCACTACTGAAAGTTGCTACCACCGACCTCACAGTACGAAGAGATGGTCTTGATTCGCTTGAACTTGCACACCAGAAGGAATGACTGGATGGTCTCTGGAGAACCACCCTGTTACCTCACTCTGTGATCTGGATTTTCTGGTGGCAGTATAGTGTTTGTTATTATCTACTGTTTTGCCCAGTAACACAACAACCTTTGTGAAATGAAGGAAAGGCTGAGAGACTGGGGTTTTTTTCTGGAGGACAAAAGGTGAAGGGTGATGAGATACATTTTCCAGAATGCAAAGGCTGTAACAAAGAGAACAGCAATTAAAATTGTTCCCTGTGGCTGTTAGGAAAAGGTCAACAGGAATTTAGCTTAATTTGAAGAAAGGAAGATTTGAGTTCCATGTTACAAAGCAACTTTCTAGCTATGAGGTTGATGAAACACAGCCTGCTTAGGGAGGCTGTGGCTCAATCTCTATTCTCACCTTCAAGTGCAGGTGAGAATAACATCTGCCAGGGGTAGTAGAGAACAGATCTCTAGTGAAGGACTTGGAGGTGTTAGCTGATGAGAAACTCAACATGAGCCAACAATGTATGCTTGCAGCTCAGAAAGTCAACTCTGTCTTGGGCTGCATCAAAAGAGGCATGGCCAGCAGGTCAAGGGAGGTGATTCTCCCCCTCTACTCCATTCTGGGGAGATCCCACCTCGAGTATTGCATCCAGATCTGGGGCCTTCAACAAAGAAAGACATAGACCTGTTGGAAGGAGTTAAGAGGAAGGCCATGAAGATGATCAGGAGCAGCTCTCCTATGAAAACAGGTTCAGAGAGTTGGTTCAGAGTGTTGTTCAGTTTGGAGAGCAGAAAGTTCCAGGAAGACTTTAAAACAGCCTTCCAGAACTTAAAAGGTGCCTATAAGAAAACTAGAAGGGGCTTTTTACAAGGGTATGTAGTGACAGGACAAGAGCTAATGGCTTTAAACTAAAAGAGGAGAGATTGAGATTAGACGTGTGGAAGAAATTGTTCACTGTGAGGGTAAGACACTAGAACAGGTTACCCAGAGAGGCTATGGACGGTTCTGCCCTGGGAATACTTAAGGGCAGGTTGGACGGGGCTTTGAGCAGCCTGGACTAGTGCAAGGCATCCCTGCTCGTGGCAGAGGGGTCAAAACTAGGTGATCTTTCAGAATCTTTCCATCACAAACCATTCTATGATTCTAATTCTAGGATAATCTCCTTATTGCCCCGGCGTGAAGTGAATCAGGTGAAGGTGTCATTTGCCTTTTCCAACCTTTTGTGTATGAAACAAGTGGCAGCCATGGCTGAATTGCGCAGGCTGGCCTCGAAGTGCTGCTTATGAGAGGTGAAGTGTGGGCTCTTCCAAAGTGCTGCCTTTCAGCTATCCAAGCCCTCCTGGCCTGGGTGTCCCAGTGGGCTGCGTGTCGTCCCAGTGCTCAGAGCATCCTTGTGGTTATGTATGCCACCCAGGACATAGTGCAGGCTGTTCAAGAGGATTGATGAATGCTGCAATGTGCCAAGTTACTTGTTTCAGTCATGGCCACTGGCCTGAGCTGTGGTTTGAACAACGTAACATCTGCCTTGTCCAGGGTTCGGGTAAATGTGATAGCTTCAAACGCTGGAAGTGAAAGGGATTATGCGTGAAGTGAAGCCTGGCAAAGCACCCAGTCTGCTCTGCTTGGTGTATCCCACTTTAAAGCCTTGACCAGCAGCTTCTCAAGCCAGCACCCACCACAATGCTTGGTGAGACAGTTTTCTCTGGTCTCCTGTTCAGGGAGCACAAGGAGCCCCTGGGAATGCAGACTACCGAGTCTGGAAGGGCATTTCAGGTGAGAATTTTATATACTTTCTCTCTTCTTTCCCTTGAGGAGTGCATTTGGCTATTTTTCCAAGGTGGAATACTAAGCTAGACAAGGGTTTAGCTCAATCAAGAGAGGCTGGTTTCTCCCCAGTCAGCTCCTTCTTGCTCACCTCATCCAGCTGTGATGCTAAGGCCAGGAGACACAGCAACACAGGATGAGCAGCCAGCTCCTGCTCAAACTTATGGGAACTTTCTCCTGGTTTCCCTGGAAGCAGAACAAAAGCCATGATGCTGCTGCCTTGGCCAGCTTTCTCTCTTTCATTGTACAAACTCACTGGAAACACAGCTTAGGTATCAATACAAGGGCTAGTGAAGCTAGGAGTTACTTCTAATGACCACTTAAGGGAAGTACTTGTAACACTGAAAAACTGCAATCTCTGTATTCCCTGCAGTAGTAAAAGCACCATAAAAAGACTTCCTAGTCAGGCACTGCCCTACTTATGGCAACCAACTCCCTGCAATTATTCAAATACCAATAAACTTCTCACTCTGGAAAATGGATTCCACTAAACACTTGCTGGTTACAATGATCAAGGAATCAAGCTTGATTCCAGCCTCAGTACATGGGTCTCAGGTGTGGAAGCACCCCATACCATGCTTCCAGTATGAAAACAGATGCTGGTCTGTGTACATAAAGGCTGAATTTAAACAATGGGGGCTGGGCTCCAGATACTCACCTACAAATTAAATAGTGCCCAGGTGTTTGTAGGACTTGGACTTTGTAAATCCCAGGATCTTCTTTTCCTTGTCATGACTTAGTTCATCTAGAAGCTGAATTTCACCCCAAAGGATGCCCCAAAATATCCTGTTTGAGCCTTAGCAGCATCAAGGCAGAACAAGTAGCCCTCTGAGGAGGTCACTCCAAAGGGCAAATGTGCGTAACCTCTGGAAGCAATTACTGGCACCTAAATAAAAGGGCTGGAGCAGCGATTTGAGCAGGCGGCAGTGGCTGAAAGGAACAAGGTCCAGGCAGGGGACCCGAGGGTAAAAGAGGCTCAGAGGGAATGCCAGGCTCCATAATGTCTCTGTTGAGAGTACTGATGGTAGCACATCCACTAGAGAGACTGATCTCAAAGGGGTCTTTGTTAGGAGGGGTTTGCAAAACAGCTGTGTATTTTTAAAGTTTTCATTATTAAAATATTTTGCAAAGACTTCTTGCAAAACTGCCCTGCTCTGTAGAAAGAGGCTTGGCAGGCCAGGACACTGAAATGCCAGACCCAGGTTTCAGTAGGTCCTGCAGCAGCTGACACAGCGTAGTGGCTAATGACTGAGCCATGCCAGCTCTGAATGAAAACTAGAGCTAATTTTAAGCTGATGCAGTGCTGAACGCTCTTACTGGTCTGGCCACGGGGAGCCAGCTACAGAGCATGTTAATCTTCTAATTTGCTTGAATGTCTCCGTGTCTCATTTTAGAAGAGAGCACATCCTGCTTTTCAAGTTCCAGATCCATCCTGAGTTAATTTGCAAGCCAGGCCCTGTGAAGAACTCACTACAGCTAATGTCCGATGCTGCCAGTATTTATAATCTGAAGTGTATTTCTTCCTTGCATTCCTTTGTACGCTTTGATCTACCTCCTGCAGTAAAAGCACATTTTCAGCAGTTCACTTCAGCTTCAAATGGGAAATGAAATCAGAAACCAAATCAGAGCACTTTCTGCACTTTATCAAGGTGATTTAACTTTTCTTGGTTCTGTATCTACACTTTTGTAGCCTTTTTAACTCCCCCCCATCTCTCTTCCCCACACCCTGGCAGCTCTGGTTCCTTTCACCTCTAAAATCTTGCAAATTTGCAATGTCAAAAAGCAAATTTCAGCCCATGCAACAGCTTTGCAGTCCTCACAGCCGTGGGGCATTGGGTTTTCAAAAGGATGCGACCAGACCCTTTGTATGCTGTAATAGGAACTAATAGCAAAAACAATAACAACAATAATAATGAGAAAATTTGGGTCATTTCCTCTCCCCGCATCTACACCCTCGTGGTGAAGTGTTGAAAGCCTTAATGTGCCCACGTAACTTCAGACAGCATTTGGATGACCCAAGCCAACATTGCCAAGATTTGGCCTTCTGATTTAACATAGATATTCTGCTACTGTCTTCTCTGTAAAGGGTTTCTCCACACGGACAGGCTTTGCCTCTGCAAACTGAAAGTGAGAAGGAGCCATCTTAGCCTCCTGTGCTTCTGCTCAGTCCCTCCTGTGTGCGTTCAGGCATGCGACCTGCCATTCCCCCCTGGAATCCTTTCAAGCCACTGAATCAACAGAACTAGTTCACAAAGTCTTTGACTGAATTTATCCCCTTCTGGTTTTAATAATGTGGCAGGAACAGGACATTATCAAAACCTGGCTCTGGAGCCTTTCTGAACCCTAATTCTGATTAGTGCTTGGATGGCTCTGGGAGCTGGTTCAGAAGTGCTCTGGGGGCTGGAAATACAGATTTTCTTCTTTGTCACTGTCCTTTTGGAGACGACTGCAAACCACTCTGTGCTGCTACTGTGCTTGCAGCTGAGCGGCTGCATAGGCATCTCCTGCAGCATCTCAGACCTTGGGCTGCAAACCTGGGAGTGGAAGGTTGTCTACTGGTATTTGGCAGTCAAAGAGCACTACCATGGCACTCCTTTTTCCTTAAAGGGCATGCTTTCAAATTTGGAGGGCTCTACTTTTCTCATGTCCTGTCTCCTTCTGGCTAACATCCTCCATGCCATCTCTCTGGTCAGATGTTGCCTTTGCCACATGTTGATTTTCCAAGATTTTCCAGAGTCTTTATGAAGCCATCTCTTGTTCTTTATACCTGGATTCCTTCCAAATGTAGCTCTACTGCCTCACAGCTGTCTTGACAGTATTTCTAGTGGTCTCCCACTGGGACATCAGTCTCCCCTATCTCTTTTACATGTGAGCTTTCTACACTCTCAGACTCCTGGATTGTTTGATATTCCAGTCTTTAATTTTTATTCCCTTAATACAATGTGTTGTCATTGCAGCTCAGCTGTTTGATTGCTCACCATGACAAAGCTGCTTTGCACCATGATTATTACCAGGTAGTGCTTTGCTCCCTTTGGTCTTCTCATAGGCTGAAAGTTATTTTTGTATCCTGAATCAATATCTTTATGTCTCGGGAGGTGTGTGATTCAACAGTTCCCCTGTAGATCCTCAGGGGCCACTGTGAACACCCATACAAGCAACCACTCTCTTCCTTCCTTTCTGAGACATGGAAAGAAGTGCCTTTTTCTGCTCTCATTTCCTATGTGCCACTTAGAAAGTAATTTTGTGCATATATGGGTGTTTTCGCAACATGAAGGGCAAATGTCAAGGTTGTCTTGAACATATATACAAGGAACAAAAACCATCACCAGGTGGATTCACTACATTTAATTTTCTTCTTTACTATATGCATGTAAGTAGCTGCTATAAGCTTTGTTTTGCACTGACATTGGTAGCTGCATTCATCTAATTTTTGTAGTGGGACTTGCTTGGGCCTTTGTGGTAGGTTAGGAACTTTCCCCTCACACACTACTGGAATTTACCAGACTAGCTCAGGTGGCTTGGAAGTAAGAGGAAGCTGTATTTACAGCACAGCACAACTTACAAGCACAGACACACAATACATTTACAACTATTCACAGTTATATACAAATTGGAAATAACACAGAAAGCCAAACTCCCTCCTGGAAAAAGGAAACTGCCCAGAAGGGGTTCAAAGCTACCCTCTCTTTCTTCCTCTGCTTTCCTAGACAGACAAACAAATCGACCAGCAGGGTTTACGTTGTTTTCTGTGAGCCAAGATTAGTTGAAAAGATACTAGAGTGGAATGAGGAGGAAGCGAATACATCCAGCATCCCAGATCAGAGTGGGGCAAATTGTTGACATTTTGGCTTTTTATCTCTCTCAGCAAACCAATGAACGATACAGACTTCATCATTATTTCCTTCTCACAACCAATGATCTTATTTCTCCATTAAAATATTCCAATTAGCCTCAAACCAGCACAGTCCCTAACCATGAGTTGGTCTAAACTGTCAAGTTATCTCACTCATACAACCTTTCTAGTCCTGTATTGCACTGCCTCACTGCTGTGATGTCAAAGAAGTGGTTTCAAGGCAGGTGAAGCATGTCTTAGCTCTAAGATAGTCCAATGACAGTCTAGAAGCAATATTTGCACAGTAGTCAGGATCAAAGTGCAAGTTGCTCTGGGTAATTTTACTTTGATTTAGGTAACACAGTGAAGGTGTGGCAGCAGGAACTGCTATCTGAATGCTTCAAGTCTCTGAAGGGTTACCGAAGCTGATGTTTCCACCTGTCATCCTCCTGCTATTACCCGAGCTGCTTATGGTATATGTGCTTGTTTGGGAGTCACCCCAACTAGGATAACTCTTATTTCATTCAGCCTCAGCTTTTGAACCCTGAGTCAGGAATTATTTCACTGTAAGGCACTAAGGCTTGTGCTGTGCATTGTGATCTTTATGCTCTTAGTCCTCCAGGCATGGTACCTCTTTTCCTTCCTGTTGCATCCAGTCCCTCTCAAAATGTTCTTCTGCAGTTGTCTTAAGAGCCCTGGGAGGAGCATATTCTCAGCATGGAGGTACCTGTCAGCAACCTGTTTCAAAAGTCCCTTCAGGACTCAGCCCTGGGAAGAAACATAGTTTGGGAAAATGTTAAAGGAATTTGAGCTGCCACTCCTTGTACAAGCCCACAAGCCAAAGCACCTTGACACTTTGAGCTGTGAGATGTACTAAAGGTGCCCTCTGATTCAACTGCTCTTTTTCAGCTTTCCTCCTGCCGTCCCTCAGAGCTGGTAGCATTTGATGTGGGGTTGTTTTTTCCAGCTCTCCATTTAAAGAGACCAAAGAGAAAACAGCTCCCTCCAAAGAGGCCATCTGAGGCCTTGGATCCCCTTGGGAGCTCAGGGAGCCACGGTGGGATTAAGTCACTGGATGCCCAAACCACATCTCTCCCCTGGGCTGCCTTTGTTCAGGCTGTGCTGAGTGTGGGCACTGAGGTGGTGGGCAGCTTGCCACTCTCCAGATGGACTTGCTGGTTCTCATTTTCTTCTTCTTTTTTCCTGTAATGTTATTTAAATGTTTAATAATTATGTTCTTTGCTGCAGGCTAAATCACAGGCTTATGGAAGCTGGTGGCAAAACTCTCACCTGTGTCTTGCAGACCTGAATTTGGCCAGCAAATGTGTTGTGGCACAATATTTGTATTGAGGCAGATATTTGAAAACTTGAATTGTCTCCCCTAATCTTGGCTGCTGTAGCAGCTGAACTAATGCCAAATCCCCTGAACGCTGGCTGAATTATCCATGCTCTTAACACTGCACCGAAGCACCCAAATACATGTTTTTCCCGTGGAGTTTGTATGCAGCTCGATGTGTTAAGGTCGAGATCCACGCTCTGGAGAGAAGCAGATGGTCTCCCGAGTGATGTGTTTCCATTCACTGAGCATGAATATGAAAAAGCATTCTTACTTTCCAAGTGTATGAAAGTCAGCAGTATAGAACAGTCTCAGGGAATCTTAATATGTGAATAAACACGTGTGTTGCAAGAGTTTATATTGGTCTTTGCACTCAGTATGAATTCCTAAGACTATATGATAACCAAACACTACATATCATTGTTTTTCTTAACTTGGTTCAAATGTCAGAGCCATGTCAAAAGGCTGTTTCGATTTGTGCAGATTTATAATGGTTCTGACTTTCATAATGAACCAAATTAAAGCAATCCTGGAGTCAGTAAATATTCACTTTGCAGAAGTCTCTATGTATTACAAATACCAAACACATCAGAGATATTCTGAAGTGTTTACGGTGTAGCAAAGCTGTCTTGCTGAGGGAATATAATGAAGACAATTGCTGGAAACTCTCTATGACATATCATGTGGAGTTTTAAAGTTTGATCTGGCTCTCACATCACATGATGGAGATAGATGCTGCCACATGTACCCTTTCTCTATACCACCTTTGCCACTGGGCAGCTTGAAGGTCTGTATCCTTCATGAACTTTCTTTTCCCATCCGCCAGCCATGCGGGGAAAGAGGAACCTCATTACACCTGCCCCATGTCGAGTCCCTGACACACCACTTGGTCCTACCACGGGCAGAGTCAGCTGGATGGTTTCTCTGAGCCCACACCAAACAGAGAGGTCAGTCTCTGTTCCCTCTTCACAAAATAGCTGTGTTTGAGAGGGCAGGGAGGAACAGTCAAGTGCTTTTAATAGCATACGTGTTCGGAGTGGCTCCTGCCAATCTTCTGGGGACAGTGGAAGGACACCCATAGTTTTCAGAGAGATTTGTATTAGACTTTAATATTGCTTATATGTCTAAGAAGGAAACAAAGTAGAAAATCAGGGGAAAGGCTCTTAAGGTGTTTTTTTTTTTCTCCCTAATCCTTCACCTGTACCAGCTGTTGGAAAACATCTTGCCAAACATCCTCTCTCATCATGCTCACCACAGAAATTTCCTGAGCTCGTCCAGCCAACCAAAACATTAATTTCTACTAAGACACACACAGCCCCCCAGCTTTCTCGCCAGCTCAAGTAACATTAAACGTTTTACTCACACAGAAAAACACAGAGATTCAGAACCCAGGCTGCTGCTTCTCTATGAGCTCTCTGTATTTTTAATGATTCTGGTTAAAGATGTGAGGTAAGGAAGAGTGGAAGTGAGAACAGTGAATTCCATGCCGAAAGAGTCATATGCAGGTTTTTAACAGCATTCTTAAGTGTACCTGAAGAATTGGCAGTTGCATACACTTTGTGCACAGAAAATTGCGTGGTTGTGCAACCTCTTTGTGCACAACAAAGAGGTAACTGCGAGTGCTGTGTAAAATGTCATCTCTCTGTTCAGTTAGGCACTTGCCAGACACAAATAGACATGCCTGCAAGTTCTGCAAAAGGGCCGTGGGGAGCCTGTGCTGAAAATATGCCCTTTGGTGGTCTTCAGATGTTTCCTCAGTTTGTTCTTTTTTTTTTTTTTTTTTTGCTTACTTTCACCCCCCAGCAGCTAAGCCATGTAGCACGGGTAAAAGTAACCCTCTGACAGCCTGAGGCAGCCCCATAATCAACAGTTCATTGGTTCTTAAGAGCATTAAAGCCCAGAAATGAATGTTTCAAGAAACTTTATCTGGGAGCTGACTGACTGATGGACGGAGCAAACCACAATGGTAGGCATTAAAAAGCCCAGCTGGCTGTGCCACACTCATGCTCTCGAGTGTGAGCAGAATGTCTTGTCCCTCCCTTGAAAAGTCTTGCAGCACAGTCGTTCCTTTATGAATTTTGATAACTGGTTGCACATCATGCATTTTAAATTCCCCAAGGCACGAACCTGCTGATTGTCTGCAATATTTTTAATGTGGATTCTATCTCTGAGTGAGATAAATGTTTGTAGTTGCCAGCATACACTAACATCATTGCCTGAAAATTGATGTTAAAACATTGTTTTGCCTTGAAATAAAAGAGAAAAGCCTTTTTAAATAACAAATTTATCTTTTGCTTGGGTTTGGGGTTTTTTTTGAGATTGTTGTTAGACCTGTAGCCTAAGCCTGCTTTTAACCTTTTGAGTTAAAGCTTACTTGTTTCTTAAGAAAATAAGTTCCCAGAGGCTTTGTTTGCCCAGTGTGAGCACTGTAATAGAGGTCACAATATATGGGGTTAGCAGAGAGATCTCACTGAGCTTGTCTGTTGTTTTTTGGGGGGGGGTGGTTGTGGGTTTTTTTTGGGGGGGTGTTGTTCAGTTGTTTCTTTGTATTTTAGTTCTGACTCATACATTAATTTGATGAAAACATTTTTGCCAGGTAAAACGTATCTTAACTCATTCCTATCTAAATGACCTTAGCCCAGTTTTGTGGCAGCAGCTTGACTCACCAGACCACTGAATATGCCTCCCAGGCTTGTGGTGTCCCAGTGCAGATCCTCAGACCCTCTAGCAGCAACACCAGCTCCCTGTATCACAAAGAGGGGAAGCTGTGTGTAAAAGGGTGGGACTCTCAGAAGCCAATATGGTGAAAGAGATAGTACATTGTGAAAGACACTAAAGAGAGAGTTGTGTTTCGGATCCTTCCTGCAGGATTTTCTTACCCCAAGATTAGGTCCTGAGAGGCAAATTTGAGATTAGAAACTGCGGTTTGGGTGTACCTGGGGAAGTGGGCTGGGAGGTAGCTGTCTGACCCTATAGGCTGGTCATTCCATGGATCATGGCAGAACGTTCCAGCTCCTCGGGCAACTCTATTATTTTAATCTTCTTCTGCACTGTGTTTCTAGACCTCTGAGAAGCCATTTTCATGTTCTCTCAATTTAATACAACTCAATCACATCTTTCTGAGAGAACAGTGTGACAGACTGCACACACACTCAGACACTTTATAGAGCCGAAAATTGATCACTCCACTCCTGCGCTGCCAGCGTAGGCTACCCTCTTCTACAGCAACACAAAGTTACTGCTCAGCTTGTGATCTGCCACGGCCTCTAGAGGGTTTTCTGCACCAGTTCTGTGTCCTTCAGTATACAGCTAGTTATTCCTGCTGAGGTGCAGAACCTATACAGTTGCCTCTAGAGTAGCATGCTGGTCTGTTAGACCTTAGAAATAGTGCCTTGCCAAGATCATTTTGAATTCTAATCCTGTCCTCCAAACTCCTGACAATCCCTCCCTGCTGGCTGCCATCTGTACATCCTCTCTGTTCCATCATCTAGGGCATGAATTACAATACTGAACACAAGTAAACCTGGGAGAGGCTGTGCTGCACCTAGCCCATATGTCCTTCCGCTCTGGCTGACGAGACAATATTCCCTCCAGACAGCCCTCCTGGCCCACCGGGTCTACCTCTGGCTTGTGTCTCCCAAAGACCACTTCAGTGATCGTTTCCCTCATCAGCAGCAAAAGCAACACTAAAGCGAAAGGCTGTTACTGAACTCCTTGTGTCTCTCCATGCTTGTGTTTACTGTTACTAAACCATTATTCCTTGCAATAACAAATGCTGAGAGCGATGGTTTGAAGGGTGCATGATTTGTCTGGAGGTAGACATGGCATTTGCCCTTTCTTTGTCTCCTGCCACGGCCGAGACAAATCCTTTTCTGCAGGGGTTGCAGAATAGTGCAGCACACTAATGTCAACACAAATACATTGATACAAAATGTCCAGAGGTACTTGAAATGTTTGAATACATTCTGGGGGAGCTTTACTTGTTTATTTGTTGTATATTCTCTTGGGATTTGTGTTTCTGACACCTGTTACTGTTTTCTATTGTTGCTTCTCTCCCCTGCTGCCCCGCAGCTGTTCTGCCCAGCTCTGCTCCCAGAGGCTGGTCTAGCAGGTGGTCCCTTCCCCTTAGTAACATCGTGTCTTCAGCGCTGAAGGTTTCTGCCCCTTCTCCTAAAGTGCTATCAAACTGCACTTCCTGGTCTGAAGGTTCAAATTAGCTCTCTGCTATGACAGCAATTCTTCATTTTGTCCCTGCTATCACTCCCTAAAAACCCTCCTCACACTGAGTTCCTACGGTGCCAACCTTAGGGCAAATGAGAGCATTTTAGTCTCTAAGACGATATGGTTTTCAGGATCCCTTCTGCATTCCTGGCCTCAGGGTAGAGCTGGGAAGCAAATAGCCCTCCCAGCAGCGATGGCAGTGACTGAGGGGCTGAACGCTGGGCTCAGTAACCCTTCGTTTGCTGAGGGAAGCTTGAATTCTGGGCTTGTAAAATGTCCCTGTCATTATGAAGTCACTTCAGCAGCTCGGATCTAAACCCTACCCAGGCAGATTAGGAATGTGTCAGATGTCAAACCCCTGAAAAGTGCTAATACCTTACCACTCTTTCATGTGGCTTAAGTCCTGCATTTGTTTTGGAGCCAACAGACAGTGCCAGGAAAGAAGACGAAGCAACATTTCACAGCCCTCCCTTTGTAAACCATCATTGCACAGTGGGAAACAGGAGAATTTACTTTAACTACAGCCAAGTCAGTGGTTTAATCTTGGTAAACATGTCTTAAGTGCTCTACCTCTTATCTGTGTGCCACGGCTTTTTTACCAAAAAGAATGGATAAAAAGCCCTTTGGCCAGAAATATCACAGTGGTGACACAGCAGGCAGCCATCGATCACTGCTGTGCAGCTCCGCGTGTGTGTCAGGGAGGCTGTGTGGTTTTGTGCCCCGACGTTCAATCAGCTACTGGTGGCCCACAGTGCAAACAGAGACTGCTCCTGCCACTGCCAGCACACATGGAAAAACAGTAAAAAAGGGGAGAAAGCTCTTGTGTAGCAACACCTGCATTGTTCTGGACCGCCTGGAAAAGGCAAGGCCCTGTGGACACTGAGGGTGCTGCAAGCGAAGCTGCTATGTATGCCTGAGCACACACAGATCAGAAAGGTGCTTCTGTGATGCCAGCTCTGTCTGCTACCTTATCCAGGCTTTGTGGATGCTGGTAGCTTGCTAAAAGAAGCTGTGAGAAATGGTAGTTTGAAAGTTCAGCTTTTCAGCTGACACTTTTGGAAAAGTACTTCCTACCTACTGCATGCAGATAAATATTCCTGTGTCATTTTCACAGGGGAAGACAGACCCTTATGTCATACATCATTCCTCAGCAGGAGCAAAGAATGTAATGTAGACTGTCAGGAAATGTGAGGCACATAGAATCATAGAATCAGCCAGGTTGGAAGAGACCTCCAAGCTCATCCAGCCCAACCTAGCACCCAGCCCTGGCCAATCAACCAGACCATGGCACTAAATGCCTCATCCAGGCTTTGCTTCAACACCTCCAGGGACGACGACTCCACCACCTCCGTGGGCAGCCCATTCCAATGCCAATCACTCTCTTTGGTACCAACTTCCTCCTAACATCTATTTCTATACCTCCCCCAGCACAGCTTGAGACTGTGTCCCCTTGTTCTGTTGCTGGCTGCCTGGCAGAAGAGCCCAACCCCACCTGGCTACAGCCTCCCTTCAGGTAGCTGCAGACAGCAATGAGGTCTGCCCTGAGCCTCCTCTTCTCCAGGCTGCACAACCCCAGCTCCCTCAGCCTCTCCTCATAGGGTTTGTGTTCCAGGCCCTTCACTAGCTTGTTGCCCTTCTCTGGACACGTTCCAGTATCTGAACTTCTCTCTTGAATTGAGGAGCCCAGAACTGGACACAGCACTCAAGGTGTGGCCTAAGCAGTGCTGAGCACCGGGGCAGAAGAACCTCCCTTGTCCTACTGCAAAATGAAACTGCAAGAATGACATGTAACATTGATGGACCACGAAAAGCTAACAGTGAAGCCCTGAGATAAAAAGGGAGCTCCAGGACCTGCTCTTTCTACATTTGTATAAGGCAGTGATATTTACCTTATCAGTTTGTGCTGTGCAGATGCAGGCACCCAGAGGATGTCCTGTGAGGTGCTGCGTTTACAAAACTTTACAAGTGCCTCCTCCTTTTCAGTCCTGTTTATTGTATTCATAACAATATAGTGCAAATTGTCTACCAAACCCACATTTCACCCAGAAGCTTTGTGGCCTACCTGCAGCCAGGCCATTTTGGTTTTGAATTCAGAGGGGATCCCTTTGTGCAAACAAGGAGCCTGTGCATCTTCTGAATCCCTTCTAAAGGAGGGTACTACATGATGGTGACCTCTTGCAGGTTGATGGAGGTTATTTCTGTTAAAGTCTGCAAACCATTACGAGACTGGTTTCCAGAGGAGCCAGAAGATTTCCTGAGAATATAGTCCACTGTGAAAAGAACTAAAGGAGACAGACATATGTGTATTGCAAATAGACACAGAGGAGCCCTGAGGAAAAGGACCTGGGGGTCTGGGTTGGTGAAAAGCTCAACATGAGCCGGCAGTGTGCACATGCAGCCCAGACAGCAACCCTGTGCTGGGCTGCAGCAAGAGAAGTGTGGGCAGCAGGGCAAGGGAGGGGATTCTGCCCCTTTGCTTTTATGAGACCCACCTGGAGTACTGTGTGCAGTTCTGGAGCCCCCAGCACAAGACAGGCATGGAACTGTTGGAGCAAGTCCAGAGGAGGACCATGAAGATGCTCAGAAGGCTGGAACAACTGTGCTATGAGGACAGGCTGAGAGAGTTGGGGCTCTTCAGCCTGGAGAAGAGAAGGCTTTGAGGAGACCTTGTAGTGGCATTCCAGTATCTAAAGGGGACTACAGGAAGGCTGGGGAGGGACAATTGACAAGGTCTTGTGATGACAGGAAAAAGGGTAATGGGTTTGAACTGGAAGAGGGGAGATTTAAACTGGATGTTAGGAAGAAGTTCTTTACAGTGAGGGTGGCAAAACACTGGCACAGGTTGCCCAGGGAGGTTGTGGATGCTCCCTCCCTGGAGGTGTTCAAGGCCGGGTTGGATGAGGCCTGGAGAATCTTGTTCTAGTGGGAGGTGTCCCTGCCTATGGTGGGGGATTAGAACTGGATCATCTTTGAGGTCCCTTCCAACCTAAACCATTCTATGACTCTATGATTTCATTCTATGATTATATAGAGAGAGATAAAACTCAAACTACCTCCCCTCTATTGCACAGAAAGAGAGACCTGGAGGGACCGATCAGTGTCCTTGCTTGAAAGGCAAAGCCCCAAGGCAAAATCAGGAGTGGGAAACAGACTGAGAGAGGCTGAGATTGGTGTATATCCCTTCCTCCTGGACCTGCCAGATCTGGGTCTTGTTTGTTTGGGTATCTGCATAGCATAGCAATGTGTGCTCCACGGAGCTGTTATGTGCTCTACAAGGATAATCTGGTTGTATGCTTTAAGCATCAGGAGAAGATTTGGCAGACCACTAGAGAGGATCATGGCCTTTCTTCTTAACTGCTCTTGTTGCTGAGGCTTTTACCTTTGGGGTATCCTGATATTTTGAAATTGTCCAAATTTTCTGTACTAAACCAACATGAGACAGAAGTTGCCATTGCAAAGGTTACAGACAACAATTCCAGTGCTACAGCCAACTAGGAAATCTCCTCCAGTAGATCTTGTCTGTGCTACAGCAGAAAGGCTTGTTCTAAAACGAACAATTAGCAATGGTTTGGGTATAACTGATGACAGTGGGATTCTATTTATTGTTATCTCCAAACAGAATGAGATCCAAGCCAATAAAGCATATTCACTGGGCCTTAAAGAGAAAATTTAGCTGAAAACAATGCTGGGACAAATTCAACTGGGACAGATGTTACTAATGGAAAAACCTGAATGATGACTGAGAATCATTGGATAATACTTAAGCAGATGCCCAAAAAAGCCACACCCAAGAAAGAAATCTGAAGTCATTAAATGTTCTTCCTCAAAAGGAAGTAAAACTTCTTGTTCACATGTATACTTGGACCCCAAGAGAAAATATGAAAAGTTCTTAATGACAATACATAAATCAGAAGGAAATTGGTAAGAGGAGCAACAGGTCACAATGAAAACAGAAAGACACTAACAACGACATGAGTCTATTATGAGATGGAAATACTGAAACTGCCAACAAGGTAGAAGTAAAAAAAAGGCTTAGTCTGTAATATTTCTTCCTATTTCCAGGGCAAAAGACCCTAATCATGTCAACAAACAGTTGTCACATGGTTTTGTTCTAGGTATAACCAAAGGGGAGGTTAAACAGCAGCTAATAAAGTCAGGCAAATATCTGAGTAACCTGTACCCAGCATTCTGGGGTGGGGGAAACCACCACCGACCAACCAGCAAAATAAGTTCCAAATGCCTAGGAGACACATAGCACAATGGGGCTCTGGGCAGCCAGGTCTAGGTGAGGATGTCCCTGCTGACTGCACAGAGGGTGGACTAGAAGATCCCTAGATGTCCCTTCCAGCCTGGACCATTTTATGATCCCATGAAATGGCATGTAGACCTGTCAGCCTACTGGTGACCCCAGGGACTTGATTTAACGCTGCATAACATATTATCAGATGTCGTGGGTTGGATTTGCACCCCAACAAACTGGAAATTTCACCACCTCCTGCCCACTCTATCCCACTCCCCCCCCCAAGTAAATCTACCACACTTACTCAGAATTTTGGAAGGTAAAGGAAACAGACTAAATATCAAAGCATAAAAAGCAATAAACATGTGTAAGGTATAGTTATGTGTTATTTACAGTTCAATAACAACACAATCCCCCCCCTGCGCAGTATTTCGGGTCTCTCTCCCCAACCCCCACACACAGAGGTCCAGAGACCTCTGTTTCTACCTCCCCCACCCTTGTGCCTTTTGCAAACCCAAACAAGAAGATCAGCATGCAAGGTCACAGAGCAGAGAGGCCAGAAGCAAAGCAGGAGGCAGCCGGAGAGAGAAAAAGCAAGCTGGTACTGCAAAATATAAGATATTCAGCAGGCCACTGGAATTAGATAAACTAATCTTGCATTATTCTCTGTCCAATCCCTAACACTGTGTATCTTTTATACTGCAATTCTCTGGAAAAACTTATTCTTCTTTACAATGAAGACCCCAGGCAAGGGCGCCAGCCCTAGACCCTAACACCAGACTACGAAGGTGGTGCAGAGCTGCTGGGGCACGTGCCAGAAACTCTAAAGATCGGCAGACCTCTGGGCTCAAATACTTCTGTAGAGGCCTGTGTTCATTGTCTAAGGATGTTTCTGATGAGTATGTGCTTCTGTGCATCGTGGGAGGGAGAGCTATGGGAGAAAGGCAGCATGTGGGAGTTAGATTTTACACTGATGTTGATGTTCCTGGTGCTATTCGCAAACAAAGCACCAAAAATACGCTAGACTGGAAAAGTGTACCTGGTGAAAAGAGATCTGGAGGCACTGCTCAGGTCACACCTTGAATATTGTATTCAGTTTTGGATCCCTCGCTACAAAGACACAGAGTTGCTGAAGCATGCCCAGAGAAAGGCAACAAAGCTGCCAAAGGGTCTGGAGAACGAGTCTTGTGAGGAGTGACTGAGGGAACAGAAAATGTTTAACCTGGAGAAAAGAAGGCTGAGGAGAGACCATATCACTCTAGACAACTTCCTGTACATAAGTTATAAGGAGTTTGGTCTCTTCTCCCAAGTAACTAGTGATAGGTCAGGAAGGAATGGCCTCACGTTGCACCAGGGAAAGTTTAGATTGAATATTAAGGGAAAAATACCTACTGAAAGAGCAGTCAGGCATTGGATTAGACTGCCCAGGGATGTCTAGAGTGATCATCCCTGCAGGTGTTCAAAAAATGTATAGATATGGCACTTCTGGGCATGGTTTAATGGCCTTGGTGATGGTGGGTTGATGGTTGGACCTGATGATCTTAAAGGTCTTTTCCAACTGAAACAGTTCTACGATTCTATGATGACCAAAGTCAAAACTGGCTTCGTTACAACCTATAGCTATCTACATGTTAACAGCTGTCTGGAGAGACTGTTTCAGTCTGGCAGATGGAAACACAGACCAAGATCCAGCGGCTAGATTCGGAAATAAATTGTTCATTTAAAATAACCAAATGGATTAAAAAAAAAAAAAACCAAAAACAAAACCAAACAAGTTTATAGTGGAAGTTTTTACAGAAAGCCCTTTTTTATTCCAACCATTGTCTTTGAACCTGAAGCATAAATTTATCTCAGTTAAGTCCTGTGGTCCACATGAAAATGACATTGGCTTGAAGCTCTGTGGTGAGTTCTGTCATTACAATCCATGGCCTGCAGATAAGTAAAAGCAGAGCTGCATGCTCTACGTCAGGTGCCTGGCAGAGGAGGCCCCATTCCTGGTGAGGCAGGTAATTTCTGAATCAAGAAGACATTTCATTCAAGAGGGTGAAATTAATTTAAAGGTTTGTGTAACAATTTGGCTGTTAAAAAAACTACAGTGCAGTAATCAGATGATAAATTCAGTAAATGGTGCAGTAGGATAAGGGTGATTATTGACTGTCTTCAGTATCTTTAGTACATCACATTCAAATATTTTCTTGGACTGGAAGAGATACTCCTTATTGCACAGATTACATTCAGCCATTTGGGAACACAGTGGGGGAGGAAATAGTAGGGTGGTTTTGCTTTGTTCCTTTCCAAGTCGTTGTATCTGGCTGTACAACTACCATCCCAACCCTCTTTCTGCCTGAATCCAAACAAGAAAAAAGGGCAGCTTTAAAAAGCAAGGAGCACTGTGTAGGTAAAAGACAGCTAAGAGAAAGGCCCTCAGAGCTGCAGTCATTAAACCAGCTCAAACCTGAAATAAACATCTGTGGACTGTCAAAGATGGTGCAAAGGTTGCTGAAATTCTTTGTGGCCACTGTGATTCATAGATACCAGCCAAACACAAACAAAAGCTTCTTCTTTCATGACATTCTCGTGTCCAGAGAAGGGCGACGAGGCTGGTGAGAGGCCTCGAGCACAGCCCTACGAGGAGAGGCTGAGGGAGCTGGGATTGTTTAGCCTGGAGAAGAGGAGGCTTAGGGCAGACCTCATTGCTGTCTACAACTACCTGAGGGGTGGTTGTGGCCAGGAGGAGGTTGCTCTCTTCTCTCAGGCAGCCAGCACCAGAACAAGAGGACACAGCCTCAAGCTACACCAGGGGAAATTTAGGCTCGAGGTGAGGAGAAAGTTCTTCCCTGAGAGAGTCATTGGCTACTGGAATGGGCTGCCCAGGGAGGTGGTGGAGTCGCCGTCCCTGGAGCTGTTCAAGGCAAGGTTGGACGTGGCACTTGGTGCCATGGTCTAGCCTTGAGCTCTGTGGTAACGGCTTGGACTTGATGATCTAAGAGGTCTCTTCCAACCTTGGTGATACTGTGAGACTGTGAGACTGTGATACATACATAGTATCCTGGCTTGAAGTACACAAAGCCCTGTTGTTGGGTTATTTTATCTTACTCCTGTAGACTGAAGTGGAGAAATTGGCTTAAAGAGCTGTTGGGTAGAGCCAGTCTTGCATGCAGACAAGTGAGGTGGTTCTGCTCATCTCAAAAGATCTCTCACAGCTTTCTGGCTCTGGCCCTTTCTTTCCTCTCATCATCTGTCATCCAGAGACATGACCTTCAATGGGCTGCAGGTTGTTCTGACAATCTCATGGCCAGTTTTCAAGAACCACCAAGCAGAGCTGAATTGGGATTTAAAGCAAGCTCTACAGTACAGTCACATCATTGGTTTTAGGAGAAACCAAATCAGCTAACGTGCCTCTTTTTGCTAATACCTGATTCCATATTTTCTCAGCAAAGTGATGAACGGACATAAAATAAAGGCAAGCATCCACCTCACTGCAGCAAAACTGTGTCCTAGTCGGCCCTTAACAGCTGCTTTCTCAAGCAGGACAAGGGGGCTGAAATGTTTTGTGAAGCTGAATCATCAGAAGCATTTACTCTGTCCTCAGCTTTTTCACATCAGCCTACAGGTTGTTCTCTATTGCTTTTTTATTTGATGGCTCTCTGGAGTTTTTAGGTGACTCAGGCAGTATTTAATGTTTTCTTTGGCATCCAATTAACCAATGACTAATACGAGGGGGGAAAAAAAAAGCTAGCATTCCTAGCTGAAGTAGAAGTATCTAACAAGTCAACCAAGTGAAGTCTACAAGCCCAGATCAAAAGACGGATAATCTACAAGTCCTTTTTTTGTGTTTGCTTGTTTAAACTCACAGTATTTCACTGATTAATTTCAGTGTTTGGAATTAACTTCCTTTTTCTCACTTTTCAGCCTCCCTTTCTCCACATCATTCCCATTTTGGTCACAGAAGGAATTGCTGAGATGGCCTCAGTCTAAGCACTTGCCTTCACCCAGAAGAAATCTCGATGTTAGCACTAGTTATTAATATCTACCTTTCCTTCAGTGGTTTTGGAGGGCTGACAGATGGTTTTAGAGTACTGTGTTTACAGATCTTCCAAGGGTGGAGCCCTTATATTATTTTGCTGAGGTACTTGGCCTCTCTTGTGGCAATGTTAGTGCTTCCAACCTGTGAATAAAATGGAGCCCAAAAACAGGCATGATTTTTTTGCCAGAGAGCTCTACACTATGTTAGGAGGTGGACGTTCCCGTTGCTACGTGTCATTTTGGAACTACACTCGCATCACTTTTTCCATCTATTTCCCCTTATGATGTAGTTGATATGTCATTTGTTTCACAAGAAAGAAAGAAAGAAAGAAAGAAAGAAAGAAAGAAAGAAAGAAAGAAAGAAAGAAAGAAAGAAAGAAAGAAAGAAAGAAGGAAAGAAGGAAGGAAGGAAGGAAGGATATTTATACTTATACAATGCAGAGACTTGTTATTGCAGACCACTTGCTTGGAGCTTACTGGCACCGACAAGAGAAAACACGCGACAGTAAATGTCTCATTTCTCAAGACAGCTGGAAGATGAGGGTCTTTGCATTTGCTGTCTCCTAACTGTGCAACTTATATGGCAGGTTCTGCAGGTATCAGCATTTTGCTATAATCATTTCCATATAGCCAAACAGAGAAATTCAAGATTTTGGTTTCTACACCTGAATTTTCAGGTTTTTAGAGCAAACTGAAAGGCCTCCAAACAATATCCTCCTACATTTACATCTCAAAGTGTAAAGCCCTTGAAGGTAGTGACTCATAAAGCATTTCTTCCTCCCTCAGAGACCCAGGCTTGCAAATGGAAAGAAGGTTTGCAGTTCCAGTGAGGAAGCTGGCATGAGCAGCAGCGGGAAGGGTGTCAGGGCCTATATCACGTTACATGATGATGGATTGATGGGCCACATCAATAGGGCCGGGGAGCTGTGTGGCTCTCTGGGTAAGAGGAGATGGCAGGAACAGAGGAACGCTAAGTTAACCCATCCATAGGGCCAGAGAGGCCTCAAACCCAATGAGCAACAGCCCGGAGGTGTCTGGAGACTCAGCTGAAGCTGGCAGGTGGACTTGGCTGTCAGATGAGAAATCTCCACACAGTGGAAAGTTACCAAAGCCCCTGCCCAGTCCCCAGCTTAAATCAAAAGCGCAGGGTGTCATGCCACAACACAAACAGAGATAAAATCTGCCTCAGCCTGCACCTTCTGTATATAAAAGGCAAGGCTGGCCTTGCTAAAGCCACCTAAGTCCTTTTGCAGGTCCTGATTTCTTTGTAAGTCTGGAATAAATTACTTGAACTGGGATGTGTTATAAGCTGAACCCAGGGCACCTGCCTCTGCCTCTTTTGTCACCGGTCTCATGACAACTCCAGTGCTTAAACTCAGTCAAAGGAGTAAGAAGGAGCAGTTAGCATTTCCTCCACAAATGCTAAAAGCAACAACAAATGATGTGTCTGAATCATCACATCTACTTTGATACAAGCTAGGATAAAAATGTAGGAGGCATGCAACCTGGGATAAGCCATCACGCTCCGGGACGCAATGTGTCTCCTAAGGTTAAGCAGAAGCTGTTCCGTGGGCAAATCATTGCATAGCAGCACATTGTGTGTGGTTTGCACCTTTCTTCAAAGCATCTGCCTTAACAAATGCCAGAGGCAGAATACCAGATTGCAGAAGGCATTTCACCACCTTACAACAGCAGTTTCTATCTATTTTCTGTTCCTCTTTCAGGTTTTCTTTCACAAGGCTGTCAGGATGTATTCGTGACCCTGCTACGAGAATGTATCAGCAATGGCACTCAAAGACAAGTTCTACATTCAGTGGTAGGTTTGTCAGGTAAAGAAATTGTCTTTTCAATGCAAGGAGATCCCAAAGGCAAAGCATGTGGTAATAAACTGAACAATGCCAGGGAACTTTTCTGGGCACTGAGACTCGGTCATCTATGTTGCTAATGTGCCACAGCTCTTCCAGGCACATTTTTAACTCAGCTGAAACACCAGTATCTCAAACACTGCTCATTTTGAGAGTTAGCACTGGACACTACCATTCATCTCAAGCGTTTTGGAGGTACTCACTCTCCTCTGAAGATATGCACAGTGCAAGTGCAGTACAACCCATTCTTTGCCCAATCACAGTGTGGATACAGCCAAGTTACCAGTATTGGTAGTCATGGATTTAGTCAAATGAATCTGCTGGTGAATATTCCAAATCACAGTGTTGGATACAGCCAAGTTACCAGTATTGGTAGTTGTGGATTTAGTCAATGAATCTGCTAACTGTGTCCTTCTAAGTTGACTGACAGCTTTCTCCATGATCTATATAATTGTTACAGTAGATATTTTACATTTCAAGATATTTTTGTGCTTGAGCACTCTCCAGAAACATCAAAATAAACCTTGTGGGTTTTCAGATTTTGCAACAACTGGGTGCATGCTACTGTGGTCAGTTTTAATAGGTATTAGTACAGTGAGTAGCAAGAAAATTATAACTGTTTCAGATTAGACATAATTTTACAGCAGACAATTTTATAAGGAGAATGGAATGAATCAAATACAGTAATTTGTATTAAAATATCTTTTACATTCCCTGTGTTCCAGTGGAACTGATGACAAGCCTAGAGAAGCATGCTAGGACAAATAGACCAGAAAATTGAATTCTTCTAGCTTTCCTATGCCACAGCAGGAATAATTTGCCTTTTTCTTTGTGTTGTTTTGTTTTCCTTCTCTTCCTTCTCTTTCTCAGCCTTTTTTCCCCCCATTTTCCCTTTTGGAGAGAGGGTTACAATGTAATCTTACATTTCTAAGTCCTATCAAACCCAATTTTTTTTCCACAGAATTCTGTATTTCGGGGGTAGACACTAATGTGGTATGTATGATAGATGGCATTTACTAGCTTGTGAAGAAAGCCAAATGGTTAAAGTCAAGGTTGTAATCTCAGGACTTCAGATCTGTGGGGAATGTTTATTCCCTCAATTAAACATACACATGTATTTGCCAGATGTCCAAGATCAGACTGCGTTTTTGACATACGACCAATTCTGAAATTGGGTTGCACTCAAGCTCCAGATCCCCCTGAAAGCACAGCACTTAAATATGAGGGGCGCCTTTCGGCTGATGCACTGCCAGCTGTGATCTCACTGTGCCCCATTAGTCAGGAGATGCTTACAGAGGCTCTGAAGCGCATTGTGACTGCTGGTAAATGGGGAGCATTTGAGGTCGAGTCTTGCTTGGTGTGAAGTGAACATCCTTCAGCCTGGTTTCAGGTGCCCATAGACTGAGGGTCTTCTCTGAGTCACTCACCTACCTATCGTGAGTGGAGAGAGAGATACACATGTAAGGGTGCCATTCATCCCACGCTTATGCAGGTATTGTAAACAGCAGAAGACTGACATCTGTCTGTCCATCAACTACAAGAAGACCCCAAACCACAGGCTTGGCTTGATTTATATAGCTGCACTACAGGCCCAAGCTGTTGGCAGGCTGCTACTGAGACACAGAACCATCCACATAAGAAGCATGTAGGGACAGAGGTCACCATGGTTTAGGCTTTGTTTTCAAGACCTTTCTTTACCTTGGAGCATATACAGTCGCTTCATGCCTCTGAGCCAGTCATAAATCAGGGCAATTACTGCCTCTCCACCAGGTCTTTGCTACTTGCAAAATAGGGGCTATCAAAATATTTGTGATGGTTGTTACACAAGGCTGATGCGTGGTCATTAGTCACTCTATGCAAAGGGCTGTGTGATTCATGGATCAAAGATGTGGAGTACACATCTTTGGTTGTCTCTGATTTAGGGATTTCCATTGCACTCATCATTTGTTCTGAAGTTCTGACCCTATAAATACTTCTGTGCATCCTTAAATTTTTCATGTGAGGAGTGAAATGATGAGCTATGCCCTGATATCACTCACTGCACAACTCCTTATTCCTACTCTATTTATAAACCAGGACCGCTTCTCAGAGGTTCAAAACCTCAAAGCACTGTATATGCTTGTGTGAGCAAACTAAGGCATGTTTCTATTTAAAGTGTCATTATTTCTTGGTATTAGAAATTAAGGAAAAAAAAATCCTCCATATTTTGCTTTCCAAATAATTGAATCCTTGTAAATATAGAATCAATAATACATAATGTAAATATAATATGGTTATTGGACAAAACCACCTTTGAGGGTCCCTTCCAAACCAATTCATTCTATGCATTCTATGATCATAAAAAGAAAGGGAAAAAACCCCAAACCACTAGATCTGCCTTTGTTCCTTCTTTTCTTTTTATTAATATTCACTAACACAACTTCTCTGGAGAAGGGCCTAAGTCCTGTACTACTGGTACCAGTCATACCTAGAGCTGAAGTGTTTTTAAGCTAAGCTTTAAAAAAAGGGTAAGTCACGTTTCTTTTTCCTAGCTTCTTGTTTATTTTTCCAAGTGTGCTGACACACTGTTTTGCATGCCTACCTCTGAGAGGCTGAAACGCTGTGGAAAGAAGCCTTACTGACCAAAATGTTCTTCCTCTTCCAGCACACTTGGTTTTCTCGTTAGTGGTACAACATGGTCAGCTTTTGAGATGCTGTGGGATGTATGACAATGGGGCTTATCTGTCAATGGAGCCTCGGTTTATAGAGTCATGTCACTACACGGAGGCTTGCATTTAAGGAGAAAAGAAGTTGTGGATGGGCACAGGTCATAGAGGCTACACTCTGAATTTAGACTTTATACTAAAGCAGCCTGAATTATGCTTCAAATGAAAATAGCTTGTTTTTTCAGCCAGGCTCATTTGAGGGAGGGGAGGTCATAGTTTCTAAGTTCTTGAGTCTGTTGAAACTCAAGCTAGTATCATGCTACACCTCAGTTAACCTCTTCATTAGTGTTATATTAGCCCAGGGTTGGGACTGCTTACCAAAATTGATGCTTTCAGCTTGTGGTAGAAATTAAAATTGCTTTGATTTGGCATATCTCCTTAGGAGTTAAAATAGAAACAGCTCCCCATGGAGGAATGGGAAAGCAAGAGTGTGCTGCTGCCTCAAAAGCCTTTCCCGTTCTGACTGTGAACACCTTTGGAGACCCACCACTCTCCTAGGTACCTGAGTGGGAAGCAGAGAAGGTGCTCTTGCACTTTGCAGGCAGATAACTCATTTTCTTCTCTCCACCACACATAAGCAACTTAGCTGTTTGCTGTGGCTCCTGTACATGAGTGTGGCCATAGAGTGGCCATGCAGTTCTGCTGGTCTGTGACATTATTTCCTGCTTGATAACAATTGTTGCTTTTGTATTAGCATTTTATACTAGATTTTTAAGGGGGCAAACTGACTTGTTTCTGCATGGTGAAATGGAAGGCTCAGATCCTTAACTGCAGGCTGGGACCCCTAAGGTATGACAGGATAAGCGAGGAAGCCACAAGTTTCTGAGAGGATGAAACATGGATGTCAGAAGGCTGTGCCCTGGTCCCAGCTGTGCCAGAGCACTCTCTTTGTGCAATCCATTTCCTTCTGCACAAGTACTTGTCAAACAGCTGTAATAACTTTTGCACATCTATCTGCCCCATGCAGAATTGTGAGCTGTCACATCTGCATAGCATTACTAATATGTCAAGGTTCTTATAACTAAATGACAGGTAGTGCCACTTCAGGACTCTTCCTGCAAGCCGTGTGAGTAACATTATGGCCTTGATTCCTTCCCCTCTGTCATCTCACGAGTCTCCCCCTTTCCACAGCGCAGGAAAAATTACTGCTCTGTTAAATATTTTCTTCTCTCAGACCGTCTCAGAAAAGTTTGGTCTGTTCATGGTCTAACTCTAAGGCTTCAACCGGACTCTGCCTGTCCCCTGCACTGAAAAAATGCCGTGGGTATATTGTTTACAGAAAGGCATGTTTGACAGGTGCACTATACCATAGATAATAGTCAATAATAGCTAACCTTTCAGGCCTGAGCCCACAGTTTGAGAGGCCCAGTTTAGCCTAGTTTCTGCCCATACCTCAGAAAATAAAAGAAGCTACCAACCATTACTAAAAAGAGGGCCAAGGAGTTTTCTATTGCTTTCCTGAGCAAATTCTGATGAAAGTCTGAAAGGTAGTCACAGCATAACATGAAAATCTTCCTCTGGAAACAGTCTTGCAAAAGTCTGTGAACATGTATCTCATCTTAAGGTGCAGGATTCGGAAAGGCTCTTGGCTTTAGAACTGAAAAGGAATGAATCTGGGAGGGGTAGCAGTGGGGGGGTGTTTTCTTTTTTTGCTTAGGTGTTCTTTTTTTAAACCTGGGGCCCGGTAGATAATTCCCTGAAACAGGGAAAGAAGAGACAACTTCACAGTTGCCCTCCTTCATGTGTTGCTGAAAGTGGAAAATCTGCTGCTGTGGAGTAAGTGACGGAATCCTCTCTGATTTGTACTGATAAATAGGTAAAAAGTAACACAGAACCCAAGATAAGGAAACAAAAACTATAGGAAGCTATAGTAAACCCTTCATCTCCTTTTAATTGAATACATTTTGACTGACAATTACTGTCTAGCCCACACTACACATGGCACTTCAGTGAGTTCTGCACACCTAAATACATTCTCCTGTACAGCAGAATAATATTTTCTTTGCAGAGGAGCTGTGACATTGGACTTTGTAAGCACGGAGAGGTCCTCATACAGCAGGTATAATATAAAACATTCTACAGCAAATGATTAATCTTTTCTTTAATCAGGCCTGAAGACTAAGTAATTTAAATTTCTAATAGCTCAGGAAATTCTCAGGATGTTGCACAGCCGTTTCGGGACGCGACCCTCGGCTGGATAGCAGGATTGCAGCTCACTGAGTTTCTTGTCTAGTGGTCGATGACTTCTATTATTTTTCCAGGTTTGTGATTTTTTTAATTCAATTTTCATATTTTTCTGTCATTGCATTGGGTTTGTTCCTTAGTTTCTGCCTCCTCTGACTATGATGGAAAAAAAGCAGTGAGCTATTGTGGGCACTGGCAGACAGGGGAGGCAAATTAATTCTGCACAGGGCATTTGGCACTCTCCGAATTTTGCAGACTTGTCTTTCCCACTTAACAACACAAAAATCTATTTGCATTTAATATGAGGGTAAAGCAGAGGAGAAACTGAAGCAGATCTCGCTGTGACCTTAACAGATAGTGAAAAGGGGAAAAAAATTATTTCAATGCTTCATGTAGCTGGAGGCCCAAGCTGGCTGTTGTTACAAGAATAGTGTTAACAGTATTAATAATAGGAGATGAGACAGCTGATGGAACTTGGAAAAACACTTTAAGGAAAAATGGCCAGCCCTCTGCTGGGCTCAGGCACAGACAGGCCCAGAGTGGTTAGTGTCGCAACTCCGCTACAGCTGAACAGCAAGGAACTAGTTGCTGTTGGATCGCTGTG
The DNA here is from genome assembly GCA_013400475.1 of Tricholaema leucomelas. Taxonomy (NCBI): domain Eukaryota; kingdom Metazoa; phylum Chordata; class Aves; order Piciformes; family Lybiidae; genus Tricholaema lacrymosa; species Tricholaema leucomelas. The sequence goes on from WAAF01021096.1 coordinate 28,995, forward strand.
GGTACAGCAGCAGCAAAACAACAACAACGAAAAAGTGGCTAAATAGTGCAAAATATACTGTGAAAACAGGAAGGAAGATCATGTAGGTGGGACCATATGGCATAAGTTCTTCTGTAACTATAGAGCCTTCCTCTGCCAAGAATGAAGAAATAGAGCTCAACATAGAAATATGTTCCCATGCCTTCAAAGTACACACTTAATATAGAACATGGAAGGAATCAGACTGGAGATTGTTGCTAGCATTTGTAGTTTTGATGAAGGATTTCTGGCCACAGTCATTGAGCAGCATCAGCAGGGACACAATATCAGTAAGTACCTGAAGTCTATGCTCGACTAGAACAAATGCAAAGGAAATTCATCCTGTTGGGCTAAGGTGGGGACAAAATAACTTTTTTCTGATTAGCATTTTCTCCTGAAACATGACCCCTAACACCCTGTGATCCTGTGATCACTTTTTTGAGAAGAAATCACCCTCAGCAAGTTTGCTGCCCACACTAAGCTGTGTGGTGCAGCAGACAGGCTGGAGGGAAGGGATGCCATCCAGAGGGACCTGGACAGGCTGCAGAGGTGGGCACAAGCCAACCGCAGGAGGTTCAACAAGACCAAGTGCAGTGTCCTGCATCTGGGTCAGGGCAATCCCAAGCACAAATCCAGGCCGGGCAGTGAGTGGCTGGAGAGCAGCCCTGAGGAGAGGGATTTGAGGGTGCTGGTGGACCAGAAGCTCAACAGGAGCCAGCAGTGTGCACTTGGAGCCCAGAGGACCAACCAGATCCTGGGATGCATCAGGAGAAGTGTGGCCAGCAGGGCCAGGGAGGTGATTCTCCCCCTCCACTGCACTCTGGTGAGACCCCACCTGGAGTACTGCATCCAGTTCTGGAGCCCCTATTACAAGAAGGATGTGGAGATGCTGGAGTGTGTCCAGAGAAGGGCCACTGGGATGCTCAGAGAGCTGCAGCAGCTCTGCTATGGGGACAGACTGAAAGAGTTGGGGCTGTGCAGTCTGCAGAAGAGGAGGCTCCCAGGTGACCTTCTTGTGGCCTTCCAGTATCTGAAGGGGGCCTACAAACAAGGTGGGGAAGGTCCTTTTAGGCTATCAGGGAGTGACAGGACTGGGGGGGAACGGAGCAAAGCTGGAGAGGGGTAGGTCCAGAGTGGATGTGAGTAGGAAGTTGTTGAGCATGAGAGAGGTGAGAGGCTGGAATGGGTTGCCCAGGGAGGTGGTTGAGGCCCCGTCCCTGGAGGTGTTTAAGGCCAGGCTGGATGAGGCTGTGGGCAGCCTGCTCTAGGGTAAGGTGTCCCTGGGCATGGCAGGGGGGTTGGAAGTGGCTGATCCTTGTGGTCCCTTCCAGCCCTAACTGATTCTCTGATTCTGAATTGCACAAAAATCTATTTATTCTCTTTGTCTTTGTCAGCAGAGCCTAGGAAGACATCCGTTTTATTTGTGGAGGTAGCCTGAAACAGTCAGCTCACAACTAAGAGGACAGGAGAAAACCTAAGAAGGCTGTGTATGTTGAGTGAGGAAACAGATGACCCTTGATAAGAATGAAGAAACTCTGAAACTGTGAGGATACCATGTGAAGGTCCCTGAAATTTTGGCGTTGCAAAACCTGGTATGTAACCCTGAGGAGATATGAAGCAGGAATTGTTTTCTGGTGGTGGGAGTGCTTACAGTATTTAGGGCCTGAGACTGAGCTCTAGTTGAAGGGACCAAATGGAATTTCAGTGTGCTTGCAAGGAACCTCACCTTGGGTAAGAAAGAGGGCTCTTGATACATGAAGGGCATAGGTGAAGGAGAAGCAGGAGAGAAGAGAGCAGCTCAAAAAAGGAAGGATCTGAATAAAGTAAAAGGGAAAAGGGAATGATAAAAAATAGGATAGCATTGCTACCTTCATTTGATTTTGGACTTCCACCCTTAGAATGGACAGAGAAACTGTTTTACACTGAACTATCTTGGTAAAGGGTAACTGAGACGCTGGCCTCGGGCTTGCAACAGATTAAGAAATTGAACAGCTCAAACTGGGAATGACAGTGGTGGTACAAGTTGCATGTAGGCCAGAAAATGAAGTGGCAGAATGCACAAGGTTGCATAAATCCAGGCTTCAGTTACGGGAAAAGGAAGGTAATTGCATTTAATGATGCTGGTATTGGAAGAGAGAACTGCAGAAGGAGAAGGGAAAGTGGTCAGCCCAGGGAGAGACTATTTCAAGAGCATGTCAAGAGCATCATCCTGCTTAAATGATTCAGACATTTATCCCAAGAATAGGAGACTTCACAAATGTGTCATCCCAAGACACATCTTCTCCCACTTCCCTCAAAGGTATTTGGATACCAATATCTTGTAGTTAGGTGGACAACTGTGTCGTGTCGTCTGGATGCAACCCTAGCTCTCAGTTCCTGATGGCAATCTTCCCAGCTTACACAATGGTCCTTTTCACTTTCCAGGGTTGCAGAACCAGTAGACATACCAGACCATAACTGTTTTTTCTCTTTTTGTCTTTTGTGTGGTGTGTGTCACCAGCCAGTGATTTTATTTTAAATGAGCATGACAGAGCAAGGGGATGTGGTAGCAGGAGCACATTGTAGGAGCTCTTGCACAAGTGCACCTGAGCTGTACCAGACAACCACATGCTTTGCAAACACAGCTATGTCTGCATCAGCAAGGAGAGGAAATCTAAATGTAAGCTCTGTGCTTACACAGCAAACCATTCAGTTGACCAGGTTTTATGGGGCTGCTGCCTTTAGGGAAAGCAAACATTTATTGTCTTCTGATATGTCTTAGATCAGAATCTCTTTTATCTTTCCCTAAATTTCTGTTTGAGAGATGGGGGTATCCAATGGATTCTTCCCTCTACTTGGCCACAAAGACTGCTTGCAGAGTTTGAAGAGAAAGATAGAGGCGACTGATGGTCAAGGATTATAACACTGCCAAGCAAATCCTAATATGGATGAAATCCTCAGTTGTCTCTAAAGAAGAGGAATCCTAGCTCCATATAAACTATTCCTTTCATTCAAACGGTAGAAATATTGCCGTTTCCAATAGATGGGAGAGAATTGTCCTCCGAGTACCAGAATGAGGCTATAGAGAAACCCCTCCTTTCCCAGTGCCAAGAAAAACACTGCACTCCTCTGGCCATGCAAAATACAGCACGGCCAAGAAGAGAGAATGTTAGAATAAGTGCCTAATGGCATGGCACCATTAATACTGTACAGTCGAAGGGAAAGTATGAGGCTGGGGACAGAGTTTTCACTTCTCAGCACTGGCTGAGAGATTTGGTTATTCAGCCCCTCTGTTAAATCAAATAATTGCTACACATGTGGAGTGTAATGCACCTGAGCAGAGGTAGACTTTTGCACCAGTGGTGGTTGTGCAGGCTCTCCATGTCATCACTGGAAAGAAGCCTCACTGCTGTGCAGCTCTCCTCTTCGGGGAGCAGGCATCTAAAACTGGCCAGAAGAGCCATCCTCTGAAAGGTCTACCTGACTTTCATGACTCCAATGGAACCTGTTGGTGACTTGTTCAGACGTCCCCTGCATCAGCATGCCATGTCTGGTGAGATGAAGCTCATCACTGGGTCTTCCAGTCCCTATTTTGAGGTGTCAGAAAGAAGGCTGGACCCTGGGAAGAAAATGAGATATCTAAACATGCTTGCAGGTCAGCCTGGGCATTGGTGGTTACTTGTGCCAGAAATGCTTTTTGATCCCTGTGTGCAAGGTGCAGCTCTGCAAAGCATTGCAAGCAGGTGAGAGCGAAAGCGTGTGGGAGGTCAGTACTGCGAAACAATTAAATACCTCTCTTTCAAAATCTGGCTGCTGTGGGACAAAAAGCAGTTATCTCCACTGTTTGGAAAGCAGAGATTCTTCCTAATAAACACTTAGGATGATGTTTATTCCCTGCTGTCTGTGAGACAGCACTCTTAATTGTAATAGTAGTCTTTCGAAATGACATATATTTTCCTGCTCCTAGATCTCTAACATCTATTGAGGCTGTCAGAGACTTAGAACCTAATCAAATCCAGCTGAAATTTTCCATGAAGTGGAAACTGGAAACATCTGATGATTTACAAAAGATGGCTCCAGAATTTCTTTCCATTAAAATTACTTTCTTTTAGTTAATGTAATGCATTTTTCATTTTCAGACCCATTATTTATAGCCTTTTGCACTGTGTAATTACTGATAACATGTGATTACTTCATTGAAACATTCCATTACTGGAATTAGCTATAAAAACCACAGAGAGGTAAGCATTATTTAGCATGTCCAAAAGTTTATTTTCTCTTTCAAAGTGCCTGATGCTTATGATTTTTGATGTTGGTTTTAAGTGACATGAAGCTGTGTAAAAATAATAACACTTAGAAATCAAGTTCCTTCAGCATTGAATAATGAATTTCTGAATGTTCTGAACGTAGTTTTTCGTTGTAAAAATGATAACATTTTATTAGCTGATGTGGAAATCTAGGTGTGGTTTCTTTGAGTAAGTTTAGACTTGTTTGAAAGCTACACTTTCAGAGGGTACAAAAAATACGCTTAGGAATAAATTCACGCTGGTCTATTGTCAAATGCTCTTCTCCGGTTCAGTTTCCACACAAATTTTGTTCAACCATACAGACCTCTGATCTAAGGCTTGCCCTTCAGCGCCAGGCACAGAATCCCCCCAACACCTAAGAGACACATGCGTGCCACTGCATGCAGAAACCTGCAGGAAGAATTGGGCCTGGAGTCTGAAGGAAGTGAACTGATCAGATGGATAGCCAGGCAAATTATGGTGATGGAAGATGCAGCTAGGCAGGGATGGCTGAATGGATTCAAACTGCCTCATGTTTTCTATACCACAGGTTAACTCTGAAACTTATTGCAGTGAATAGTTTTTCATGTGTTTTAATTCTTTTACCTGAATTTACTTAGCAGAAAGTAGCTTAGAAATAAAAGATGTATTTATTTATTTTTTTAAATAAACGTAAGTATTAAATAGATTGCAGAGTTCAATGCAATCTATGATGGATCAGTGTAAACCACATCAGTATTTAAACAAACAAAACCATCTACTTTGAAAAGTTGTGATATCTTCCTCTGAAGGGCAGTACTTGAGTGTGCAGAAAATGTAAGAGAAGTTGGACTTCAACATGTTGGCTTAATGAAGTAAATAAAAACCCCAATGGAGCTAAATGAGCCCTGAAAAACTTGTGGTCAAGCTGAGGCAGAGTCGAGAGAGCCCAGGAAAGCTTTTGCATGTTTCAGGCATGGCTTTCTGGCTTTGCTGAATGTCATAAGAAAAGGAGGGGAAGAGGAGTGCACCGAGGTCTGAGCACTACCTAAGCCCTCACTATAGCTCTGGCATCCACACCTGGAAACCTGTTTCCCCAGACATGATAACATCTGCTGCTGCTGCTAGATGATGATATTAGCCAAGCAGTTCAAGTGGTAGCAGGCTCTGCAGGAGGGGAGAAAGTTCAAGTTTGAAGGCAGCTGTTGAAGCATAACTGAAGGGAGGGTGAAGAATTCTTACAGCTGCAAATAATGGCATCTATTTCTATGGGAGCAGGGTTGAGAGCTGAACTTCTTGAGTTAAATAAAACCTTAGAAATTAACTGCTGCCTGAAGTCAGGGCAGTGTGTTAGAGGGAGTGAATCAAGAGCTTTTCTGATGCAAGTGAGAAATGCTGCAGACTTATGGCCAGGCAACTTGCAAGGCTGTCAAAACTGCCTCCTTCTCTGCACCGCATTTCATGTCCACAACATGAGAATGAAAAAGTGGTCTGATGGAACATAGAAACCCCAAAGTCATGGATGCCCCTCCATAAAGCAGAGGCCAACTCCAGCAGCCTGTCCTCATTCCATATGTGAAATAATTTGTATTCATCTACATGCTAGGTCAGTTGTTGTATTTCCAATACATCTAGCACATGGAGCCAACAGATTCTGGATCACCTGTGTGACCCTAAGGGCAGGGGAAATGGAAATCCTTGAGCTGTGCTGTGAGCACCTGGTCCAGGTAAAACACAGAAAGCAAAGCAGGACTGTAAGAACAGTCATTCGGGATCCAGGTATCTCAGGGACTAAGCACTCACCTATTTCGGTGTGAGCACCATGGACTACCAGCCAGATGTTGCAGGCATATCTCCTCTGTTTCACCAAGTTTGTGTGTTACTCCAGCACTCAACATCAGACATTTGAGCACTTTGCAAAACCTGTTCCTTCAAAGGTCCCTTCCCTGTGGTAACTTTGCTGCATCTTTTCCTTCAACTGCTTAGCTAGTATCCAGGGTTTTGGGGGGTTGGGGTTTTTTTTTCAATGTAGATTTGCTTTGCTTTGCTTTGCTTTGTTTTGAAGTCTAAGTCAACAGAACTAGTAAGTGAAAAATACAGTGATGTCTAATTTATAATGGAAGAAATGTGCAGATCTTAAAGGAATACGAGATAGACCAAAACAGAATGGCATAGGACTTGTTTTCTACAAAAAGTGGTTTTCCTTTTGACTTTTCACAGCATTCTGAGGGGCTAGAGAGGTTACAGGGGTCTTCATGTTTGTTATTACCACGTTCCCTGTCTGTGGAAACTGTGATACATCTAGACAATGACCTTCCTCACCAGTATTAACCCCACAGCAAATCTGCTGGTTAGATTTAGCCAGCTGCCCCCTCCCTGTGCCACCTCAGCATCCCCATGGTGCCCCAAGGAGCTGGTGGAAACACTCAATTGAGGGCAGGAGGAGGGGAAAACTGAGAGGGCTCAGTGTTGCTGTGCTACGAAGTGACAGATAGAACCAGCCAGGCAGTGCCCCAGCCTTGTGCATGATGATATTCATTTCACACAGTCCCTGCCTGTTCCAGCTGGAATGATAGGAGATGCAAACTTTGACTTCTGCATTTGAAAGAGATATTGTTTGATGGAAGTGTGTGGGTGGCGGGTAAAACAAGCAGCTAAGTGTCAGCACAAGAAGCAAACATTCTCCTTCACCCCCTCCCCAATGTAGTTTTTGACGTAATGAGCATTGCTCCCAATTTTCCTTCCAAATAGGCACTGCACCCATCCCCATGGCAACTGTCATGCTTAAAAGATGTCCCGTCAGGAGCCATGAAAGGCCCAGAGACATTTGTATTAGATGGTCACAACCATGCTAGCTAATGCTTAACAAATACACTACGAGGCTGCATTCATCAAAATGAAGAGCACAAACATTTGTGTTCCATTAAACAGAAATTAATAAGATTCCAATAGGAAGAAACCAAGCTGGAGTGGGGGTTTTGTGTGTATACAGCTGTGTTATGAAGTAATACAGGGGACGTTAGTATGAATAATGATCGCACATGTGCATTCAATTTATTTCTTCTACTTCTTGTATGGTCTCCTTTAACCCTTTGTCTCTACAGGTTTTTCAGAAATCAAACAGAGGTTTAACAGCTGGGCAGGACAGGGGTTTCAAGCGCTCCTTTCACACCAGCGAGGTCCAATAGCACTGCTGTATTTAAAGGCAGTCTGGGTCACTGGGAAGCTGTGCTTTTGAAAAATGGTCACGTACTTGATGACTGAGCACATGAATGTGCTGCTCTGATTTCTACCAGGGAAAAGAAGCTCTCCGGTCTCTAAACAAGGCGGGTTGTATCCTGAACCGCAGTGCATCTTCCTACCTTCCTTGGCTACGGGGAAGCAGAGCTGATTTATCCCAGCTGAGGATCTGGCCTCAGGTCCAGGCATTAAAAAAATATAACAATAAGGAATCGTGTTTCCAGCTCAGCTGAAAATCAAAAGTGAAAGTTCGGGAAGACAGCGGAGCCTCCTCCCATGACAGCCCTTCTTCTGGCTCTCCACCACCCAACATAATTTAGAGCAGTTCCTTCCACTCGCTGCTGCAAGTAAACAACAGAAGTGGACTGTGTTACACATCCTGACAATGACATTCTGTACTCAGCTTTACAGGCCACAAAGGGCTATGGTAGCTTTGCTTTCTCCGGTCAGCTTAACCTCCTTCCTTTTCTTCCAAGAGAAAAGAATAGGGAGGAGGGGGGTGGGAGTGGGGGGGGTGGTGAAGATAAAAAAAGGAAAATCGGCTCCGCAGTGGGCTCAGGCCAACCACTTGGTGTATCTGCGTGTACCAGTGCCTGGACTGCCTCTGTTTTCACTGCTAATAACTCATCTTCACTTACCATTTCCCTGTTCTAACCTCCTAGTTTCAGAGGCAGCAGAAATTATCATCTCAGAGATTGTATTTCTACCACACAAGGCTTTTATTCCTACAAGGCCTGGTTTTGCAACAGTGTGAGTGCCTAAATAGTTGTGCCAGGACTCTTACCTCCTCCTCCCCTTCCCCCTTTCTCCTCACACTCTCATCTCCTTCTTTTCATCTGCGAAACTCCTATTATCCCCCCAAACCTCCATCTGAACTGAATAAGACTCTTATCCAAGGCTGGACAAGTGGGAGGAGAGGCAGCAAATGGAAAGCATTTCTCTCCCTGGCTGTAATTGGAAAAGAGAAATTTGCTATCCATCAGTGTGCACATGTTCAGACCCGGACTTCTGCAGAAAAGCCAACTTTCACTTAATCCTTTGCATAAATAACTATCCATGCTGGACAAGCTTCACCGTGCCACACTCCCACATTCCTGTCCTTTGCTCCCCCAGGGACAACAACCAAAAGAGGCTAAAAATCTTCCCCAAACCAAATCCCTGTTGTTGCATCTCCTACATGTGCCACGCAGTCCCGTGAAACGACAGTCTCTCTCCACTTCTGTGGAGCACCTCACACCTTCCTGAATATCTCCAGGCTCTGCAAACACCTAGCTTTGCAGCACGCCAGGAACTTCTGTCCACAAAATGGTTTAAATACAAAACGCTTATTTACTCTTCAGAGTCTCTTGATGAGGTTCCCCTCTAGAGGAAGGATACAAATCTCACAGGAGGGTCTCTTGCGGTAGCCGCTCAGTTGGGTTTTCAGAGGTTCAGCTCAAGTCTTGGGCCCAAACCCTGAGAGCAGGAATGTAGGTGGTATCTGCATCCTTCGAAGTTTGTGCTTCAAGGAGAACAAACCAGCACTGAGTACTCCCATATGGGGTTCCGCTTTCTTCCTGAGTAGCTTATATTCCTAAGTGTTATGAACAACTTGTGCCATATTAAAGAGATAAAGTCACAACAATGGATGTCACTTCTAATGACAAACATCTTAGGAATACTCCACATTTCCCAGTCCATATCCATCTAAAAAGTTCCAAGGTTTCATATCCCACATGTGTTCACTCAGCTCAGGCCATAGTTTTGGTGAAGCCTTACAGTGCTTACAGTTTCCAAGCTTGCATATATAAGCATCTTTGAATGATGCTGCTAGGCTAAAATCAGACTTCATAGCTCAGTCACTTCTCATCTGAACAACATGATAAATGATAGGAGAAATCAGCACTCAGGAAAGGCAATCCATGCATCTCTTCAGCATAAGTGAGCTACCATAATCTTGTCAGGCTCAATTTAACTCTTTACAGTGTTCTCTAATAATTTTTAAAAGAAGCTTGAAAATTCAGCTTTAATTAAAGAACCAGAAGCAGGGACAGACGATCCACGAGGAAATGTGAACGTTTGAAGATACAGGATCAAGATTAGGATAGCAGGAGCCCACCCAAAGGCTGAAGAGGAGAGATTTCCACAGGTATTACCTATTAGCAGCAAAAGGAAGACCAGAGAACAGGTGGGCCCACTGCTGAAAGGGACGGGAGAGCCGGTGACAAAGGATGTGCAAAAAGATCGAGGTACTCAAATGTCTCTTCTTGTCTTCACTGGTAAGATCTGCCTTCCGAAATCCCAGGCATCTGAGACCAGTGTAAAAGGCTGGAGCAGGACTTCCCTTGGTGGAAAAGTATCAGGTTAGGGGACCTTTAATGCTATGTACCCAAGGCCATGGAACTTGGCAAGATCCACCCATGAGTGATGAGGGAGCTGGCAAATGTCATTGTGAGGCCACTCCTGATGGCCTTTGACAAGTCAGGAGGATGACAGGAAGCTCCTTAGAGCTGGAGGAAAGCAAGCGTCAGTCCAGCCTTTGAGGAGGAGTCTGTGAACCACAAGGCAGCTAGCCTCAACTCAGTGACTGGGAAAGTCATTGAGCACCTTTGCAAGGGTTAACCTGTCTCGAATATTTCTTGAGAAACAGCTTGGGGCAGAAGTAATCTTTCTAAATTAAATAAATGCATTGATCCTCCAAAAGAACTAGCTCACGTTCTAGATCAACAGCCTGCAAAGTTGCACTTTGAAATACGATGACATTTTTTACTCAGTGAAGCACAAACTATCTCTAGAAACAAAGAAGCTCTCTGCAGAGGATCTGATCCTGCAGACTTTACCTTCTCCAGGCAAGTTTTTCCATTGTCTTGAGCCAGGCTGCATATCTGAGTTGTCATGTTAGCTGAATGTCAAGACAGAGCACAGCCAACAGGTGTCTGTGCAATCAGCATTGTTTTGTAATTAAAGCACACAATCGATGGTATCCAGAACGTTTGGGCTTTCAGAAAGAAATGAGGCTTGGCATTTTTCCTAAGAAAAGGAAAACTTCAACCCTCTACCAGATAAGGCTGTTTGAGGGCCAAATTCTGAACCATTTTAGACATGATCCCCAAGTCCTTTTTCTGTGCTGTCTATTTGTATAGAAAGTGTTCAAGGCTCCAAATTAGGAAGTGTGGGGATAGGAAATGAAACGTTTTGAAGTCTCTGGCCTCAAGGAAGACAGCAACTCAAACTGTGCCAGGAGCTCTAGGTACAGCAATCCACTACGGACACAAATTCAGGCTGCATGAGGTTGTTGCTGGGTACCTGCAAACACACTAAAGCCTTGAGGAATCAATGCAAGGGATTCCACACACGTGCAGTTTTAAATGACCTCTTAGGGATAATAGTTTCATTACAGAAGGGGAACAAAAGCATCACAGAACTTTGATCTCTCCAATACCATGGCACGTAAGAAATACCAAGGCACAAATGTGTATGCGGAGTAACAGCAGTCCTGAACAAATTCAAGCATGACTGAAGAGCATGCAAGAACAGCGAGGAATCAAAGGCAGAAGGGGATCCAGGGTGTTTATGATTTCACTGTTTGTTCACAGTTATACATTGGTTTGGCTTAAATCTCCTTGCAAGCAGGGCTTTGTCTTGCATAAGATACGCTTCTTGTTAGCTTTGGCGAGAGCTACACTGCTATCTCACCTCTCACTCCTCTGCCAAAGAGGTAAATTGGATGTGTGGGAAGACTTGGGTCTGCTCCACAAAGTGCTATCCATAGAAACAGTCAGAGAGTCAAACAGATGTGCCTGGAAAGGCTATTAGTTCTTCGGGACCACTTTCCCAGGACAAAACAGCCCAGAATTTTGCTTGATGGTTTGTTTGTTGGTTTGGTTTGTTGGTTTAAAAATCAAGTTATTTACATAGCTTGTGTTCTACCTGGAGTTTCTCTGAAACACAATCTTCCATGTAGGCATCTAGTCTTGAGTTGAAGCCTTTTGGGGCAATAACTCTGAGTGCTTTGGCTTTCCAAATAAGAAAAGAAGTAAGGCTTTAGCCTTACTTCTTTCATGTATTTGTTTAATTTTTACTCTTCATTGCTCACCACAGTAGCTTTCTTTCTTCGCTTCAACACCAGAGCAGTGTCCTGAGATGAAGGTATGAAGGTAATGGTGGTATGTTCACGTTTCCCAATCTTCCTCTTTTGGAATATTTTTCCTGGCTCTTTTTTTTTTTTTCTTTCTTTTTTTCTTTTCATCTTCTTCAGTTTTTCAACATCTTTTTATAACCATGGAACGACCAGACCCGCACGGAATGCTCCAGCGTCTGTGTGCATGCAGCTACGTAAAATTATGTCTCTGCTTCCCCTGATTGCTCCTCTGTTTTACCTTTAGGACTTGTTTCAGCTACAGCATTGCAGAAGCAACTCTAGGGCAACTCCCTACCCAAGTCCTTCTCAGAGACGCTTCATTCTCTTGACCTGGACCTTTGTGTGTCTGTTTCGTCTGTATTAAAAGACATGCTTTTCATAGGTCAGTTCCACATAATTTTGTCCACCTGCTGAGCCCTCACTGTCACACACCATTCTATCAGATTGTATGTACTTTAGGACATTTTCAGTAGTAAATTACATTCCCCCCTATCGATTCCCAACAGAAATACAGACTAGCAGCACTGCCACTAGTAATTCACACAGAGTTTTCTTGTTATTATTTCCAATGAAAATGCTCTTTTAGGATATGCCAATTAATCAGTTCTTCACCTACTCCAGAAGTAATTCACAGGTTATGTATTCAGACTGGACATGAGGAGGAAGCTCTTCGCCATGAGAGTGGTGAGAGCCTGCAGTGGAGGCTTGCCCAAGGAGGTGTTTGAGGCCCCATCCCTGGAGGTGTTTAAGGCCAGGCTGGATGAGGCTGTGGCCAGCCTGATCTAGGGTAGGGTGTCCCTGCCCATGGCAGGGGGGCTGGAACTAAATGATCCTTGTGGTCCCTTCCAACCCTGACTGATTCTTTGACTCTATTTTGCACTACTGCACAGATACACAGTTTGATGTCAAACCAAGTAGCAGTCAGTGACACCTCTACAGTGCTTTTCATCAAAGAGCCATCATCAGACAGTGAAACACGTTTGTTTAACGTGGTTTATTTTGCTTTGAATCTGACCTGTTGAAAGGCAGCAAAGGGGAAAAGGATCTGGGGGTCCTAGTTGACGGGAGGTTGAACATGAGACAGCAATATGCTCTTGTGACTAGGAGGGCCAATGCCACTCTGGGATGCATCAGAAGAGGTGTTGTTAATAGGTCAAGAGAGGTTCTTCTCCTCCTCTACTCTGCCCTGGTGAGGCCACATCTGGAGTACCATCTCCAGTTCTGGGTTGTGGAGTCTCCCTCTCTGGAGATGTTCAAAACTCGCCTGGACATGTTCTTGTGTGATCTGGTATAGGTGATCCTGCTCTGGCAGGGGTTTGGACTAGATGATCTTTCAAGGTCCCTTCAGGTGCCTGACATTCTGTGATCTTGCCTGGCAATATTTTCTCACTGGTTATTTCCTTATTATAGATGAATTAAAAGTTTCTTAAAATCTTCTTTTTCTCACTGAAAAATGCAAACTGAAACAGACCAAAATATTTTCTAAAGTTGTGCTCACTTTCTCAGATTATTTAAGATTAAAACAAGTGTACTGATAAGTATATGGATGCAAGAAGAAACCAAAAAATAGAGTAGAAAGTATTAGGCTGATATTTCTAAAATGGAATATTTGAAATTTTCAGCCTGATATATTTAACTTTGAAATTTGCTTCAGCTCTATTGTAAGTACAGTTTATATGTGAATACCATATAAAAGATGGTATTCACATATACTTGCTTCAGCTTTACTGTAAGCACAGTTTATATGTGAATGCCATATAAAATACTTGGGGGTGGTAAAACAAGTCAGCTTCTTCAATCCATTGTAATTTTTTGTTTGCTTTTTAAAGTCTCATCAGTCTAGAACAATTTAAAGAATGTGACTGCAAACGGGTTAGGAAGGACTCTTGTTCACCCATCTACTTCCTTCATTGATGAGTGCCATTTTATCTTCTCAGGTTTTCCCCAAAATTCCTGTTGCATCTGAGAATCTCTCACTACTTTTGTTTGCAATTACCTACTTACTTTTGTGAATCCTGGCACGAAGCTAAGATCTCTTCGGATGTTGAAAGTTCTTCTAATACACTAAAAGCTCCTAAGCGCCTCTTCAGTAAAAAGCCAATGTGCCAAAGGTCACTTCAGATACATATTCCACTGAAGCAGGGGATTTTAACAGCCTCTGTAGGTAGTGAGTGCTCTATAACACCCATGTGAGCAACATATGCCTCCTCCTGCTGCTCAGCCGATGATTTATTTCAAACACCACTATGTCTTTATCAGAAATGTTGCCGCCGCTGAACTCTTAAATTGCTATAGCCCTCATAAGCCTTTTTCTTTAACTACAATGAAAAGACAAGTGGGTTTTTTCTGTTTATTTCCTTATGCCTTTCCTTATTGCTTGTCCATACGGATGTACCTTGTGTCTACATGACCTTTTCCCCTCCACGTCCTAAATATTGTCACTATTGTTGTTTTATTCCTAGCTATCTTCTTCCTTCTCTTTCTTGTCTGTGGAACTGAAGTGCTTTGGTCCATGCAGTAAATGTCTTCTAAAAAGGTATTTCTCAACATGTTTTTTTTCTGCCTTTCCCTTCCAATCTGTGAAGTCTACAAGAACCTTTAAGATACAGTTAAAAGTGTCCTAGTATTTGTTAACATTATAGTAAGTATAAGTTACCTGAATACTGTAAACCAAAGCTTTGTATCTTACCCTGCTAGCCTAACTGCACACGAAGCACATAGATCTCTCAAACGTGAAATGCTTGAAATACAAAGGCAAGGGATGACCAAGACATACTAATTTCAAAGTTTATTGTTTTCATCCTATCAGTTTTCAGTGGTGATGAGATTGGGTTTTGACCGAGTAGGTAGTTAGAAATACAACACACTCATTTATGATGCCATCACCTATCTTCCCTTCTTATGATGCCCACTCCTATCTTCTTCCTCATTGCTGTCTACAGCTACCTGAAAGGACATTGTGGCTAGGTTGGTGCTGTGGTGCTGGTCTCTTCTCACAGGTAATTAGTGACAGAACAAGCTGTGAATGGGTAGCTCTAGCCTAGATATTAGGAAACATTTTTTCCCAGCAAGAGTGGTCAGGCCTTGGAATGGGTTGACCAGGGAGGTGGTTGAGTCACCAGCCCTGGATGGGTTTAAAAGTCATTTGGCTGTGGTAACTGGGGATAGGGTTTAGGCTAAAACTTGTAGAGTAGGACTGTCAGTTGGACTTGGTGATACAAACAGAACGTTTCTGTGATTCTGTGATTCTTGCAGTCTTGTGATGGCTTGTGAGATTCATAGCCACAGCCACAGATGCATGACCCATGGTCATGCCCACTGTTGGATTTTGGCATTGCTTAACATGCCACTGGCATGGAAGAATGCAGCCAGCCTAAGAGAATGCTACAAAACATAGGAATGTTGCCTCTCAAGTGTACACAGAGGAAAAGCACTCAAACAAAAGCTAGTTCTATTGACACTGGTGGGGAAAGCCCTATTCTGTGAAACTGAGTGCCTAAATGGTGGTTAAAGTAACCTCTAACAAGGAGGATCTTAGTACTTAAATAATGGGATCATGGGGTCAGAGGCAATCCCCTCTAAAAAGGCAGACTCTTTATATAAATCATGGGAGCATAATTTCTCCAAAAAGTACAAATAACAAAGAAGGCTCAGTACATAGATGGTGGGACCATAGGTCACTCAAGTTCAAGTCCCTCTTTAAAAAGGGGAATTCAATACCTAAATAATGAGAGAACAGTGTTACTGTACTCATAACAACAAGGAAATTATCTTTAAGATAGAGAAAGGAACCCCTTTTGCTCCCCTGTTGTTAATGCAATGATGTGTATTTCTATGCACATGCCATACACACTCCAAGAGGCTGCCTGAGATGTTGTGATGTGATTAATTTCCTTTCCTGTGTGAAGATGTGTCCTACCCATGACTTACATAAGGCACATGATGCCCACACTTTCTTACTGCTCCCCTTCCTTTTCCATGGTCCACCACTGCTTATCTCATACCTCATGTCCCACTGCTTTGTGCTCACAGCTTTTTACAAACAGTCCTGACTCCATCACGTGGCAGCTTTTATTTTGTCTGAAATGCTGACAGCTGTCCTGACCCAAGGCAGAGTGACTCTCAAAGCCTTCTCAGGACCATCTGGAGACAACATGTCGCTTGTCAGTGTGATGCACGGAGGCAGGCACTGCAGCAAAAAATAGCAGATGATTGTGACATGGAGAGAGATGTGGCCTTCACGTAGAGTATGCTTAAAATTAGCCATCCTTAAAGACCTGCATGGACATGATGTGGAGGTACCACTTCTACAAGCAGAACACGTTCTACATGAATGCTACACATTATGGGCCAAGCTGGAAGACAGCATTAAGGGAAGCTTGCTCTTCCAGGAAGCCACAAACTTGATCCTGGGTCTTTCCCAAGTGATGTTATCTAGATGCTGTACAGCATTATGCAAAGCACTGTGTCCTGGGTCTGTACTCATTCAGTGCATTTCTTTGGAGAGCTCAAGCCTGCTTTCAGATTATACTTACAAGAGCAAAAGACTCTTGTCTTGTGCTGTGAATCGTCCTGCTATGCAGACTGCCACTGCTAAGTGACAGCATTTATTCCAAATCTGCAGTGCACTGTAATGCAATAATCAGATTACGCAGAAATGTCCTCTCATAAAATGAAGTGTGTTTTATTGCACATTCACAGGCAAAACATTTTATTATGTTTTTATATGTAATGTAGCCATGTTCATATCCATATGTTGCACTTAGGGGGGGAAAGCAATGGCTCCAGTTAGGAATGTACACACATACATCTTCGACTAAAAGGCCCTGCTTACAGAGATGTAAATCCCAGCGAGAAGCACAAAGTCTCACAAGTCTATTCTGTCTTCTGCTCAGAAGAAGTACATCTGCCTGAGGTAAGGTCAGGGGGACATCTTTAGTCTTGAACAGACATTACATTGAGACAACTGAGAATAAAATCCCTCTCTGTGCTTAGCAGGGCTCCAGGTCATTTAGGTTACATGCCTACATATATATTTCTGATAAAAGAGTTTCCTCGGCTTAGTTCAACAAAGATAATTGTAAAGGAAAGCAAAGGTTTCCATCATTAAGCTCATACCTGTGCTTTGATTAGATAATGGGTTTGCATATTTCTGGTGAAATACTACTATATGCATGTGCATGTAGGGAGTGAGTGTATCTAAGTACCTATACAAATGGTATTAACATACTCTTGAAAGCCATGCTTCCAGAAGGATAGTGATCCAGTAGTCCAAGATGCTGAGAACCTCAGAAAATACAGGTCATGCTCAGAGATTTCTAGTGCTTGATAGCCTTGATGCTACATACACTGAAATCAAGAGCAAAATTCTCACTGACTTCCCAAGGACAGAATCAGGCCTGCTCTGCAACCACAGCTGAAATATCTGAGTAAGCTTCACTGGAGCAGAAAAAAGAGTGGCAGGCTGGCTGTGTGGGGGCGAATTTTAAAGGTAACTTCACGGTCGCAGGAAAAAGCCTCGCTCCAGTTCAGGGAAAGGAAAATGCAGGCTTCAGTCCAGCATGCAAGCGTGTGGGTAGCACCTCAGAGTGTCAGTCCTCACAGTGACTCCAGCAGAGACCTTCAGATACCTAGAGTTAAGTTGCGTGTTAAGTACTCTTTCGGATGGGGACTAATTGCTGACAGTTTAAATCATATGAAATAGCCATGGGTAAAAGGGCTAAATCAGTGATTAAAGAGACAAGAAGGGGCACTAACTAACAGCCCGAGTTTAGTTAGTTTTCCATCTATGTTCTATTCCAGGTTTCCTATCCTTGTAATCACTGCTTGAAAGCTTTTGAAAGAACTCTCCATAGGTGGTGTCAGTGTGGCTACAGGTTTTTCTACCCCTCGGGAGCAGTCTATGTCAGCAACATTCTGAGGAAGACACATAGTTGACAGAATCAAGATTGTGTGTTGATAGGAACTTTTCTTTTTCCCCTTCAAAGGGAACTTGTAGCTGGATTTGATTGTGTGGAAGCAGAAAGTGAACTGACTGCTCATTTTGTCCCTATTTCTGCTCCTGGAACAGGACATCATGTCATGATATGAGAAGTTCTGGCACAGATGAATTTAGAGTGATGAGACACAAAAGCTGAGAGGATGTAGAACTGAGCCTCTGATCCACACAGCTGCAGGAACTACTGCTATAGCATTGAGTTTATAGTACTTGTCTTGCCCATGTCTCCAACAGCTGGCCACACTTACTGAGCTTACTTTTGGTTGCCCACCATAGGCCCAGTCTCCTTTCTCAATTGGAGAATGGCAATCCAGAGCTATGGAACCAAATACCTCACTTCACCCCTAAAAAAGGTTTTATAGCAAACTCCCTCAGAAGTTTTAAAATCTTGTTTGTAGTCTTTCAGCCTTCTGTTTTCAGTAGATGTATTTTTTTGGCATGTGGCATCTACATTGTTCCAACCTTACTTGTTATAAGGACCCACCTGTGATGTACAAGAAGGGCACTATATAAATTAGTGCAAATTGTAAATCTTTTCAACAGAACATTTGCTTTTCGAGGCCAAATCAAACTCAAGAAAAGTTGACAGTAAACAAACAAACAACCAAACCAACCAACCAACCGAACAAACAAACAAAAACAACAGAAAGAACCTAACCAAAACACACAAGAGGTATGAGGAAAGAATCATGTCCATTCTACAGGAGGCCATTACCAGTTATCACCACCAGACTGTGAGATATCAAGACCCACCAGTTATTTTTCACCAGCTCCAGCTTTAGGCTCCAAAGTGACTTCTTGAGAGGACTCTCAGAGTATGTATCAGGAGGACTGAAGGTACAAGAAGCAGCCCAACCTTGGCAGTGTTGGGAGAGAGGGAGCATGTTAGCACAAGTTCTCCTGCCTCTCGCAATTGGATGTGCAACTTTCAGGCATGAAACTCTTGTTTTGCTTGCTGGACCTTTCGCAGCAGTGAGGCCAAGTCTCCTGTGAGAAGCCAGGATCTGCAACCTTATGAAAGCTGCAGGGCCCGGCAGGCTGTCAGTATTTTCAGCTGGATCAAGCCCAGAACAATTTTATTTTCATCAGAAATGTTCCCTGGCCCTACCACATGTGCAAGTCTATATGAAACCACCAAGAAGGCTCCCTCCCCCAGCTATCTTATTTAACTCAAATTCAGCTGCCCAGCAGAACTGTTTCTTATCCTAGCCCTTAGAGACAGGAGAGGAGTGCAGAGATTTAATTATAATCTTTCTTTCTCTCCACCTCCCACAGTACATTAATGCTTTTCATTAGCCAAAGCCAAAACCTTGCTTTATAAGCTGTGAGAGCTGTCTTTTAAAAATACTTTGAGCATTAAAAGAGTTCTGAATGGCAGTAACAGCAGCATAACTCCTCATCCACAGGTGCGGGAGATCCGCTGGAGGATTGGTGGTAGGGAGGTGAGTTTTATTGAAAAGACATCTGATTCCTATTTCTGTCCACTGGCCAATTACCCTTCACATTACAGCATTTCTGTGCCCACTGACAATTTCACAGACATGTCCAAATGAACGAGATAAAATCCTCAACATCCAGAAGCTCTGGATGATTTTTTGTAAGTATCCAGATGTTTAGATTTTTATCTGAAGCTTATCCAAAAAATATGAGGCCACTTCTAGCAGCAGCCTGACAAATACCCACAGCCATTTATTCTGTGTATAGGTCTGGAGCACACACGTTCACACAGATGTATCATTGGAGTAGGTACATCTGTTGAACTCAGTGGTATAGGAATGCTGATAAATCAAGAATGACATTTTTTGGCTCACAATTCCAATGTGATCTAAGTGATAAAACTAAGTCAGTGTCTTACATTGATGGAAATATTCTGAGGACACAGAAGACGCTGGCTTGATTGACGTTGCCTTGCAGAATACATAGAGCTGATTTTCATCTTTGAAAAAGAATATCTTTTTTCCAGTACTTCCCCAGAAGACTATCCAGAGATCAGAAAACAATAAGTGAAAGATAGACTTATTCCTCACAATGGCTGCTTCTCTGTTTTTACTTTGTTAAACAAAACATCACTCTTCTCCTCATTCCCTTGCTGTCTGCCAGCTTTAAGGCTATGAATAGGCACATGAACCTTCGCCCGTATTTGGGGTTTGTTTGCTCGGTGTTTTGTTGGTGACAGTGATCTTGGTGTGTTTTTTGTTTGATTTGGTGTTGGGTTTTCTTTGTTGTTGTTTTAGGGTTGTTTGGTTTGGTTTTTCATCTGGCAACCCTCGAAAGCTTCAAGCAGGCAGCTCTGTTGTGCCAGCGCTATGCGAACACATACGGTGGTAGGAAATGCTCATATGCGGAGAGCTGAGAGGCTGCTTAGAGAGGAGAATACAACAAGCAGCATAACAAATAAAGGACAAGTGAAAGACCTGATGGGTTACAGCTGTTGGTTGCAAAGATTAACCAGGCAATTAAAGGCAAGAGGAATAATGAATGTCCTTCCAGGAGAAGAAGCCGCTATTGGGTTGCAGGCTGAATATAGCTGTTCCAATGGTAAAACGGTTTTGCTATAAACACAAAAGCAAAAAATCTGAAGAGGAAGAAGGCTCTGAAAGCAATCCCACGAGTGGGACATGCTTTCCATGAGTCCTCCAGAAATTTTACACAGTCAACTGGGGTCTTTTTTTTATGTACATCTGGATGGTTTCTTATCTTACATTTTAATAGGAAATCTGCTGAATGTCTAAAATGCCTTTTGGCAGTCAAACCTTTTGTTGCTGATCTCTGTGATTTAAAACCAGTTTAACTTATCAAGACGCTTTGGTGTAGATCTAGTGTAAGTGAATAGGTTCATTTGGTTTTTAAATGCTCTCTTTTAGATCACTTTTAATCATCACTTACATTGCATATGGCCATTTATGCATTGATAGGTTGATGGGGACTTTAACGTACATAAAACTTTCTCTGTCAGGACTTATGTGTCTCTGTCAGATTTTATCCTGCAGTAGAGAGGGTTCACATTCAGTTGCTGACAGATAAAATAAGCTCCTCCAGCAGCTGCAGCTCTGCCTCCCACCAATTTAAAAAAGAGTATTTTTTGGCTGTTTTTGATCCGATCCTGTGTCCTCAGCTAAGTGCTGAGAAAGCACAGGCAGCACTGTGGGGCTGGGCTGGGCAGGAGCACAGTGCCAGATCTGCAAGAAGGATGAGTTAGTGTTACCACAGCCATCTCCTGTAGACTAATACTAAATCCTGTGATGTTTGTCATATTTCTTTAGCCCCAGCTGCAGAAGACAGGCAGCGGCAAGACAAACCTTGTTCTATTCTACACAAAAGCGGATTTCCAGCCCAGATTCCTGCAGAGAAAACCCAAAAGGCAAGAAATTTCCTTTTTTAAAAAAGCATAAAATTTACAAATCATATAACTGGCAAAGGTCTTGAATTTCAATGATCTATCCTATGATCTTAAGGACTGGAATCAGGAATTTGAAACACAAGTTTGAAATAAGGACCTGCCTTGTGCAGTTTGGAAAGCAAACAGTAAGGTTTTTCACAAATCTAGTGCAATCACAGAGATGAGGTATACATAAAATGAAGATACCCAGCATCTGTCACTGCCACAGAAACCAGTGGAGACTGCAAATGCTCAGCTCTGAAGGAGCAGACCTTCAATCATTAGTGCGTTTCCAGATCTATAAAAGAAATGTTTCCTAAGATACTTTATTTCTGCAAGAAATTCCCTGTTGGCAAGAGAGTTTTCATAGCTCCTTAAAGACCTATAAGGAACTGTGGAAGAAATAAAGTGGGGCTTTACTTATGGAAATCAGACCTACTGGAGAGCAACTGGAAATGTTTTTTATGAGTCTTTATAATGGAACTACAGTAGCAGTTCCATGTTGATTTTCATTCTAAGACCCTGCACTTTTTTCTCCTTTTTTTAAGCCAATTTTTTTCCCACCTGAAACTTCACGTGTGGTCTCTTGGCAAAGCAGGGTATTTTTGGAAAGTTTAAGGCTGATCTGATAAGCCTCTTTTAAATAGGGAGATTTGAAAACATAGCAATATTTTACATCTAAAAAACCCTTCAAACCCTTTCTCGTTAATTTAAAGGTCGAAAGCGCTTACACTAAAAAAATGCCACTTTGTTTTTATATTCGCTCCTAATGAGATACAGCTCATGGATATGTGTTTTAGTCATTTCAGTGGCACCAAAATTCAGGGGTTGACAAATTATTCTGCAAAGGTAGCTTTGAAGAGTAAAACAAAAAGAGCATAAAATGTGAGCGATTACACTGACAGAAAATGAAAATACAAGTGTGTCAAGCAGCACGAGGGCACCAAACTGTGGAGACAACAAAGTTTAATGTATACTAGAATCACTGCAATAACTGAAGTGCTCATCTGCGTTAAAATTATCCAGCCTCTCTTTTCTGTTGGTGCTAAGCATTTTTGCAAATAATTTTCAGGTCAATTTAAGTCAAACTAAAGGTTATGTCTAATTTTAAAATCCTCCATTTTAAAATGCCTTTGAATAAAGTTCTAGCAAATAGGTCATGAGGTTTTGGAAATGGATGCACTTTAACTTGTGATACATGGCCTGATCACTGAGGTCACTGGATCTGAGCTCTGCTCATGATCGGTTTTTCCAGGCTTTCCTCCATGGCTATGAATGTGCCAGTGCAACCCCTCAGGCTCACCTCCCTTTCAGCACACTGAATTCCTGATTCTCATCCTCCTCAACTGTTTTGGTGGACAGTCGTTGAGCCCCATTTTCATTGAAGCTGCTTCTTGAGAAATTCTGTGGGTTTTGCCACTTTGTTTTGTTCAAGACAAAAATTGTTGTAGGAGATAAAGTGATGTATTAAATCTCTGGAAAAAGGAGACCTCTCTCTCAACAGACAAGTGTCACTTCTTTCCATGGGCTTCCCTTCCCTTCCTTCTCTCAGATTGATAAATCCATGCCTGGTCATTCGCTTTAGTTTCTTCAGTAAAGTAAGGGTTTGATTGGTTGTTGGTTTTTCTCCCTACTGATACTTTTTAATGCCTTTTCTTATATTGGTAGAGCAATTTATATCAAGAAAAAGAAAAGGAATTTGGGGCTTCTCTTTCAGTAAAGTCATTACACCTAACATGCTTTTGGTGGACTGTACATCCACGGTTTTCCTCAATTATAGTGAAATGTGAATTCACTCTTTACCATTTGCATATCATAGAATCATAGAATGATCTGGGTTGGAAGGGACATTGAAAGATCCTTAAGTCCACCCAACCTGCAGTGAGCAGGGGCATCTAACTAATCCCTATTAGTCCCATCAATCTGGCTTTGAATGTTTCAGGGATGGGACTTGTACCACCTCTCTAAACAACCTGTGACAGTGTTCCACCACCCTCACTGTAAAATATCTCTTCCTTTCATCTAATCTGGATCTCCCTTATTTTCGTTTAAATCCATAAGCATTTGTCCTGGAACCAGAACTATTTGCTGAAAAAAAACTGGGGCCATCTTTCTGGTAAGTCCCATTTACATACTGGAAGGCCACAACAAGGTCTCCCTGGAGTCTCCTCTTCTCCAGGCTGAACAATCCCAATTCTCTCACCCTTTCTTCGTAGGAGAGGTGTTCCAGTCCTCTGATCATTTTTGTGGCCTTCCTCTGGACAGAACTCTCCAACAGGTCTATAACTTCCCCACACTGAGGACTCAAGATCTGGACACAGTACTCCAGGCAGGGTCTCACCCGAGTGGAGTAGAGGGGCAGAACCACCTCCATTGAACTGCTGGCCACGCCTCTTCTAATGCAGCCCAGGTTATGATTTGCCATCTGGGCTGTGAGTACGCATTGCCAGCTCATGCCCTGCTTTCCACACACCAGAATCCCCAAGTCTTTCTCTGCAGGGTTGTTGCCAATCCCAGCATCCCCTAGCCTGTACTGACACCAATGATTACCCCAATCCAGGTGCAAGATCTTGCACAGGGCCTTGTTGAATCTCATGAGGGTACACAGGCTCACTTCTCAAGTTTGTCCAGGTCCCTCTGGATGTCTTCCCATCCCTCAGGCACGTCAGCTACACCACTTAGTTTAGTGTCATTTGCAAACTTGCTGAGGGTGCCCTTGATCTCACTATGTCATTGATGAAGACATTAAACAGCACTGGTCCCAGTACAGACTTCTGAGGAACATCACTTGTCAGCAGTCTCCATCTGGACATTAAGCTGTTGACCACTAGCCTCTGGATGCCACTATCCAACCAATTCTTTATCTACCAAAATAATCCAGCAAATACGAAATGCTGAGTAGAGAAGTCCTGCTTATTCACTGTAAATCTTTGTCAAGACTTGATCAAGAGCACATGGAGGGAACTCCGGCAGAAGAGTTACCTACCTGGCTGTTTGGTCACCATCATGGAGTTTTCCTGTTCTTCTGCTCTCATTCATGATGTGCTCAAGGGACCTGGTGCTGTAGCTGCTCAAATCTGGCTCATTATAAATTCTGTGAAGTCAAAACCTCATTTCAGTCAGAACACAACTACTGTAGGGTGAGATGTTACACTCAGGGTTACAATAACTACAGTGGCTTTGTATTTCTGGTTCAGGGAAACACCCTATCCACCAAAAATAAGAGCAATGATAGGCAGGTAGACTATAATGTCAGCTTCTGAAACAAGGGTTAAATTTCAGTCAAATTCAAAGTTTCACAGAAGCTAAAGCCCAGCATTTTTTAAAACCTTCTTATGCACCTTCCCATTCCTCACTATAATGAGTGTCTGTAGCAGAAATCCTAGTGATTAACACAAAACTTTTTTTTTCCTTTTTTCCCCCAGTCTTTCTGGTATAACCAGAGATGAAAATTGTGAGTTATCTCATCAGAGCCTATTTTCATGTTTTTGATAAAGCTCTCAGCAGTGTTTACTGCTTTCAGTGACTATGTGACTTGGACGTCTGAAGAGTCACCTTTCTTTGCTAATCAGTGTTTCTGGGATTTGGTCTGTACACCTTAGCACAGACTAAAGTACCCTTTCAATGCCATGCTTCTCATGATGAGGCAATGCCGTACAATGTATTCCATACAGCATCTCCTTTAACGCCCACCAGTTATTTCAGTGAGCTTGGCATCAGGTCTTGGACAAGGGCTTGGAAGCAGTTCATTTATAGCTACATACAAGCTTTAGCTGCAATTGGTTATTAATTTAATCTGTAGGTTCCAGGCTGTGATGGCACACAATAACTGGAGATAAAATATCCTTGTGAGTTCTGCTTTGGTTCTGAAGTAATTCCTTATATGATTCTTGGGTGGCTCCTTCAAAAACATGCCACGGCTGTCTCAAGCAGTATGCCTGTTGAGAAACAGTTCTTAGATCATTAGGCTATCGATAATCCACTTTGGTGAGACCCCACCTGGAGTACTGTGTCTAGTTCTGGAGCTCCTATTACAGGAAAGATCGAGGCATGCTGGAATGTGTCCAGAGAAGGGCCACGAAGATGATCAGAGGGCTGGAGCACCTCTCCTATGAAGGCAGACTGAGAGAGTTGGGGCTGTTCACTCTGGAGAAGAAAAGGCTCTGGGGAGACCTTATTGTGGCCTTCCAGTGTCTGAAGGGAGCCTATAGGAAATCTGGGGAGGGACTTTTTAGGATGCAAAACTAGAAGTGGGTAGGTTCAGATTGGATTTTAAGAAGAAGTTCTTCACCATGAGGGTGGTTAGACACTGGAACAGGTTGCCCAGGCAGATGGTGGAAGCCCCATCCCTGAGAGTTTTTAAAGCCAGGCTGGATGGGGCTCTGAGCAACATGATCTAGTGTGAGGCACCCCTGCTCATGGCAGGGGGGTTGGAACTAGATGACCCTCGAGGTCCCTTCCAGCCCTGAAAATTCTATAATTCTATAACATTCTTCTCAAAGCAAATGTAGTGGTGGCAGTATTGCTGTAGAAGTGGTTTTCATTATGTATTCTATGACAAAAGTCAGTTGTAGCTTGTTGAAAGGCATTACTAGGACAAATTTAGTTAACAAGGAGTGTTGGAGATGGTTCTACTGAACAAAGTAGTTCTCCAATACCAATCTCCTCATTAGATATTATCAACCTGCCAGAATTCCCTAATTTCTGGCTCTTTTACCAAAAGAACAACAATGGATGAGACTCTAGGTTGTATTTGGTTTATTTTTTACAATTGTTTGGGAAGTAACTTGAGGTTATTGTTGAACTCTAAGCTGAGGAAGCATAAAGGATCATTCCTGACCTTCTTGTATTCACTAACAGCAGAGAGTCGTCCACTGTCCTCATTACTAAAGGTAGTTACTGAGGATTAGGATTACTGTATGTCCTCTTCTGGATTTTGACTTAGCCATTGGGAAGCCAGATCTAGGGGATATAGTCTCCCCTTTTTGAGAAAAGAAGTTCTGATAATGATAGGTATTCTGTGTGGATGGAAGCCATCAAAGAGATTGATTTCTGCTATTGCGAAACAGGTGCCCCAAGTAAGTGGGATCATCTCTCTCCTTGTGAGTGCCTACTTTTCTGTTTGACTCCAGAGGGAACCTAGAAAAACAACTGAGAACATCCTTTGGAAGCGGGAATGGGACACTATCATGTCCTTCAGGGCATGGATATGGTAAACTGCCTATTTATGACAGACTCCAGAGGGAACCTAGAAAAGCAGCTGAGACCAGCAAAAGGAAGAAGAAAGGGGATACCATCAGGTCCTTCAGGGCACGAACATGGCACACTGTCAATTTATCGTGGTTAAACAATTTATTCATCATCTAGCAAGCCACAGTAATTGATTGTGCGCATGTTTCCAGCCCACCCGAGTTAAGTGCTCACTTTAATCATTCTCTAGAGACACTCATTAGGCTGTGGTAACTTAATCGCTTGTCAGTGTTTATTTGGATCTTAATTTCTCAAAGTGCACAGCCACATTCACCAACTTTGTTCCAGAAAGTGATCCAAATATTGGCTAATACTATACAAATAGGCTGAGAGACAAAAAAATCAGAAAGCGAGAGAAGTAATAGGTCTACAGTTGTGCTTCTTATTCCAAGCAAACCTTCCAAATGGGGAACAATGCAAATGTACAAAAGCAATAGCACATAACTTTCCTTTTGGTATAAAGTCAGCTTTCTGCAGAAAGGAAGGCAGTAAAGCTATGAAAAATGAAATTGAAATCGTAACAGTCACATGGTATTTTTATTTGCTTTCAAACAGGAGCTGCGTGGCTCAGGGAAGGGATATGCTGACCATCCACTTCTGTGCTTTGCAGTCGCAGTGCTGCCGCAGGCCTGAAGTGAAAATGAGCCTATTGGTCTCATCCAAACCCCGGCGCATGTTAGCCCACATTACAGAACACCAGAGAGTTTGGCACAATCAGCAGTTTCTGCTCAAGAGAGGCCCAGGACTGCAATAGCAGAGGTGTTAGAGATCAGGACTCGGGAATGCTGGTTGAGTTATGTGGGAAAGCAAAATACTTGGTCTCTCGCTTCCATTGGGACAGCATTCACTTGCACAAAATAAACACAGTAGGTACAACACAAAAAATACTTCTATCACATCAAATGATACTTATAAATAAGGCAAACAGCTCATTACCACCACTCATCCAAAGGTCACAGACTGCTTCTTAAGCAGAAATTTAGCTGTGCTGGGGAAACGGCGTAACATCATTCTTATTTTACAGATGGAAAAACTGAGGCACACAGACACCTTCCTATCCAAGACCGCACAGGAAATCTGTGGCAAGACCAGCACAGGCTCCTGATCACTGGAGAGTGCATGTGCTGGGCTTTAGGGAGGACCACTCAGCTCACTTGCGCTCACTTGCTGTGGCAGAGTAGGAGCTGAAGAGCACGAAAGTGAAAGGTCGGTGTCTCCATCTCCTGAGCCACAAAGCTCCAGTCTGAAAACAAACATAAATGCAAGACTTTATTTTTTTTTTTTTTAAGATTTTAGTTGTTTCTTAGCACCGTAAGTCAGTTTCACACCAAGAAGAATTCTACATTACACAGTAATTTACATAAATTGGCACTGCTTCTAATATGGAAGGTTTAACAAGAACTCGGCAATCACAAGTGGTGTCCCTCAGGGGTCAGTGCTGGGACCAGTGCTCTGTAACATCTTTGTCAGTGATATGGACAGAGGAATCAGTGCACCCTCAGTAAGTTTGCAGATGACACCAAGCTGTGTGGCACAGTTGACTTGCTGGAGGGCAGGGATGCCATCTAGAGGGACCTGGACAGGCTGGAGAGGTGGGCCCAGGCCAACCTCATGACGTTTAACAAGGCCAAGTGTAAGGTCCTGCACCTGGGTCGGTGCAATCCCAGGCACAGATACAGGCTGGGTGATGA